>CM021100.1:941573238-941646918 GCA_007115665.2 Sequoiadendron giganteum | reverse complement strand
CAGAGATGATCTTTTTGTTACCACTTTCCTATCGAGCAACTTTTTAGGTAAAAACTGAGTTCCTTAGATCAGAATCTTTTCTCCGGACATGAAAAGAAAAATAGTATGTAAAAATAAAAGTGTGACTGAACCCTATCCAGTTGAGCAGCTTGCACAGGTAGAGCTTCAACCAAGTAGCATCAAGGCATGCATATGTGCATAAAAAAATAACCACTGAAAACTACTGCAAAAAGAAGTAATGGAAAGCTTTATTTTGAGAAAATGAAACCTCATAAAGAATGCACCCCAAGAGAAGTTACCCACAACCCTAGGTGTGAAGATGAGAAGATATTCCATGATTACCCACAAGCCATAAACCATGACCCATACAACTGACATGATAGCCTTCGAAAGAAAAATGTAGTCAAGATTTAGAGTAAAACATTTCAGATCTAATCATGAAAGGAATAGACTATCTTTTGAACTTTCCTTTAGCATAGACAACTTATCTCATATTAGCCTTGCCTGAGAAGTAACGGATCTGCAAAGCAGACAAAAAGATGAATACTTGTGAAGAGTGAAAGTGACTGTTATGTTCATAGTTACTAGACTAGTAGTGAGAGAAATGACCAAGACACCTTCCAATCTCAAGCCTTCACCCAACGACAAGAAGTAGACACATAAATCGACCATTGTAATGGTCCTCTAACATTCCCCATACGCTGTCCTAGGTCCAAAATACAGTAAATGTAATGAGATGGTGCAGAGCATGATTCCATGGTGGTGGCTAGAATAGGGTTCCAAACCCTTCGAACACTAGAGAAGCAATGGATTGACCTAAACTTCAAAAAACAATCAACCAAATTCCTTTTAAAAGATTGATAACATTTGAAGTCCGAAAGGACTGTCATAGAAAATCAAAAACTCATTATGTCTTTTGAAGTCCACAGCCTTACCAAAGACCAGTTGTAGACAAACTCATTACCCCCGAACCAAAGACCAAGCATGTGAATGGTTGACATAATAATGACTAGCATTATTTCATGTAAAGTATCGAAAACGTAAGACTTAAAGTCCCCAAGTAATCACAAGTTTAGTCACTTCCAATGTGACAATTATAATGACTAAAACCTTACCTACTGTCATCTTTTAAGCCTTATGATTTATCCATCATTAGACCTGAATGCAATATAATATGCACTCCCATAGTGTGTCGAACATAATTTCCAATGCCAAAAGATATCAAATAATATCAAGGCAGATTGCCACCTTATTAATATCCAATGCCATATAATGTCCAATGTCAAATACTTTCCAAAGACTTGTGAAGAGTAATAAAGGCTAAAATCATGCTAAGTTCACAATGCCATTCCACATACCATAAACCGTTATCAGTTGATTAAGGAACCTCGATAGGGTTTTCTTAAAACTGAAAAACAAACTACATCACATGAACCCAAGCATCAAGAACCAGAGATAATTACCTATAGAACAATGATCATGCAAAAATAATATAATCAAGTGAATCACCGTAGCAGAAGTTGTTAAACCAAAAACATGTCACCTGATCTAAGGAACATAAACCTATAACCGAGATTCCTTAACCGATATCAAGATGCCATAGTAACATATATTGTCATCAAGGACAAATTAGCACAAGAGAGATTCAACACCAACCACACCAAGGCTCCAGGTCACGAAGAGATTAGAGTGGGGGGCTTAACTAACTTACCTCAATCTAATAGGTGTTTAGGTCAAGAATGGAGAATGAAGAGCACTCTCAAGTGCTTCTATCACTCTATATATTCAAAAATCTAATTTGGGGCTAGACGAGTTGGTTTCTGGAGTTCACGTTGCACCTCATACAACTCTTTGTCTGAGGATAGTAGCACGAGTCTGGGATGACAATGTGGCATCTCTCTAGCATGTTGGCATTCGTGCAGCTAGAAAATGTGAAATGCAATGTGAAACACCAAAAGACCTATTAACTACCTAGCTAACAAGTTTTAATGAAATAAAAAAAATTATGAAGTATGAAAAGTAACTACATAAATGATAAATCAAGTAAATGAAGACAAGGGTGACAAACATCAAATCACTAAAGCTCTAGTTCACTAGCGAGTTCTATGTACATGTTCATCTACACACAAGTAGGAGGGGAAAATATTGGGCTGTATAGGGGTTTTCCTTAGTCGATGCCCCACTTTGGTGTTTCCACCTTCAGGATAGCCAGAAAATCCATGAAGTAGAAAGTGAAAAAAAAGAAAGAAGAAAGGAAAGTACTAAACACTACAAAAGATGCAATGTCACTCTATCAAACCACAAAAGGGAAATGAAGTGATACCACCTACACCCAAAGGCATTCAAGGCCAATGAAGGAAGAATGTAATCAATGAGCTTAGCAAAGTCAACAAGGCCACAAAAGTGACAAAGGGAGGTCTTGCAAAACTCCAAACTTGTAGCTTCTATGGTAGCACCACATTTACAAGGATGAAATTGATGGAGTAACATGTTTGTTGCTATAATGCTCAATGGAGTTGTAAAAATGCTTGAGAGAATGTGATAGATTGCAAGATGATGAATTTCTAAGAGGATCAAGTCCTTGTGAAATGAATTCCTTTGAAGACAAAAATGGAAGAGAAGAGGTCATTTTCATGTCAGTTGGTCACACAGAGGCTTTACAATTCATCCCTAATGAGGAGTGTAACATCCCTATGGACTCTAGAGGCAGGAATCTTTCAAGGATGGCAGCACTCCACACAGACGTCCATGCATCGTGCTCACATCCCTAACAAAAATTCCCCCATCGACACACACAACATGTGCCAATTAGATGGAAGGCAAGTGGTTGAAGTGGAATTACGCATTCAAGTTTCATTTTCTAAGATGAAGGTATGGAAAAGGGGAATTTACACAAGGGGTGCAAATTCGCTCCTATACATACTAGAGGATCAATGTTTGGAAGAGTGGGTGCAAAATGTTGGTGAAAGAAGCATGTTTTTGAAAATGTTGTATTATTGTCATGCAATATTTACATGATTTTGCATGAGGTTCTTCCAGGTGTCTAAAGGAAAAGTAGATTCTAGATTCGATGTGGTTTTTTTGTGAGCCTCTCAAAAATATAAGTTGCAAGTCTAAAGGTTGAAGGTTGAGCTCCAAATGGAATTGTTTATGCTCTCAAACATGGTTTAGGGTTTATTAGTTAAACCCTAGGGCTGTTGTCATGGTTTTCTAATAAAAATTATATTTTGTTGTTGACTACTTATTGGGTGTTATCAATAGAAGTTTTCACTTAAGCCATTGTGCTCATTATGTAATTGGTCCCGTTTACCTAACACTCTTACTTGACACTATTCATGTGCAATACAACTAGCCTTCACATCATTGATGTCAATCCAAGGAAAGATATTCTTTTTGTAGTGTATTATATATTCGTGATGGAGATATGATGGTTGAAAGTTAGAAGAAATCCAATGGCTATCACCTTAGTCCTTCACATCATGGTTATGACTTCAAAGGATGATATGCTTTTCATGATAGGCGATGAGTGGAAGATAATGGAGTATGATATCACCCTAAATAGATGGAAGAATGAGGTTACATTGCATAAATACTTTACATCATTGTAATGGAAGTCAAAGGTCATATGCTTCAGCGATGAGTGATGAACTAGAGATAGAGGAAGGTGAAGTCAGCATAGCCAAGAGTCAAGATATGATTGCATCACATGTGTTCTTTAAATTAAGATTTTCTTTTTCTTTCAGCAAGTGCTTCTATGATGAGTGATGAGCATCAAGAGTTAGTCGAAGGTGATGTCATGTTCACAGGTGGCAATAAATTATTGCATCACTTTGGTGCTTCACATCATCATTGTGAAGTGATAAGGAGGAATGATTTGAGAGATGTGCGATGAATAACTAAGATTAAATGAAAGAAATCCAATGGTTGTCATTACATCACAAGACTTTAGCTCATCACGATTATGAATTCAAAGGAAGTCAAGATTTGCGTGATGAGCGATGAATGATAGGAGTTAAGTGGAGTATGTCATTAGCTAGGAAAGCTGGAAATTGAAGGTTGCATCACAAAAAATGGTGAGTCCCAAGTATATATCAGTGATGTGCGATAGATGAGATGAATGACATAGATTTAATGAATGAAATATGATGGTGATCGTTGAATGTATTCACATCATAGGAATGACATATGGATTCATTTAAGTTATAGCGACACCTGATGAATAACGATCAATGGTGCAAATTTAAAGGGTGGATGATCTAACGACGATCATTGAGGTTACTTCCATTGCATGATTAAAAGGTGGTAGAGTTTTATTGCATCGCTTGGTTGTTTCACATCACTATAATGAATCCAAATGAAGAAATTATTTGTGTGATGGGCAATGAATAGAAGAAGTTGATGATGGTGAATGGTGAAGTGTGAGGACAAGTTCCTATGTGTGATTGACTAGCATGTCAGGTCACATAGGTGATGGTTGTTGCATGGTGCTGACAAGGATGACATGTTGACAGTGGGAACCACCCACTTGATAGGACCTAGTAGTGTATGTGTTAGCACATCCAGATGATAAAAATTTATTGATCAATAGACCAATTCACATCCTTGTTGTGAATTATGTGGTGATGATGTGGGACCATGTATCCTACCAACAATATTGGAAAGAAAGGTAAATATCAGTGAGACCCTAAAATGTCTTATCCCGATGTGTTAAAGTGTATTTGATGGTGTAAATCAATAGAAATGAGATGGAGATCGATGATGGAGATTAAAATGTTGAGATCTATCAGTGATCACTAAGGTGCTTCACATCATAGAAATGAATGATGATGCACAAATAAAAGCAACAATATGTGATGGATATGTATACAAGGGAACCTACATCAACAACATGGGTTTAAAGGAAAATAATTTGGCACTAGTGTTTTAAAGATGCTGAGATGAATGGAGATTGGAGGATCGTGGTGTGAAGAGACAAGATCAATGAACCAGATTCAAATATGAAGATACATAATGGCTAAGACCGTGTAAACAAGGGTTTCAACTAATAATCAACATAGAGGAAATAATTTATTTGTCCAACTACACATTTGACCATATTTGGTTAATATTTGATCTGGTAAATGGTAGAATAGATGGCTAAGATGATGAAGATTGGAATCAAATTGATTGAATAGAGTATAGCATTCAATGCATATCTGATTCTAGGGTTTTGTAGGATATTATTCTTAGCAAAATCCCTGTGAGATAATTTAATGTTAAGAGGCTTGATGCAGAGGTATGATGATGAAGATATTGATAAATCCTATCAAATGTTTTTCTGATAAGTTGGAAAATGGTGCAAGGCTCTAGATAAAGAAACAACTCATTGGAGAATCTTGTGAATGAAGGAAACCCTAATTGTAGGTTCGAGACGATCTAGAAGGTGGTGCACATCTTGAGGCATTGATTATAGGTTGGTGAAGAATGAAGACAACTAGGAAATTTTCTAAGTGTTGTATATATAGTATGTTAGTTGTGTGAGAATAGATTGTTATAGTAGAGAGTGCAAAATAGGGTAATGTGTTGCTGAGTATAAATCAGAGATAGAGAGGAAGAGAGAGGACAATGCAACAAAGAGAGTGCACATTCTAAATGAGTAGAACCCAAACAAAAATACCTCCCTTGGTTAACATTCAAGGTGCAGAGTGCAATGTAGCAAGATAGAATAGTGATTTTTCTAAGTGTGAAAGAGAGTGAAGTGCAAAAGAGAAAGAGAGTGAGTGTAGAGAAAAGGGGATGTGCTACTGAGATTGTAGCAATAGTAGAAGAAAAGATTCTTGCAAATTTTCCAAGCAAGGTATGAGTAGTTACATATCAAACTTGTAATAGAGAACTAGATTCATATGAATCATTTGTAATAGATTTATTGTAAATTTGATTGGTTGGTACCATCAGATATTTGATTTGGTGCTTCCTTGGAGCTGGTACTCCTAAAACCAAGGGATTCATGTCTCCTTAGGGTTGGTACTATTAAAATATTATAAAAGAAGACTTATTTGTGACACTAGATTTGAGTAGTAGACTCAAGAATCCTTTTCCATCGTGTTTTTTCCCATATTGGGTTTTCCACGTACATCATGTGTTATGGGAATTTATGTTTTTGCATGTTTATCTTTCTGCTAGTTTAGTAAATCTGCATAAAGTACTAAAAGGAATTAATCTATAGTATTGATTAAAGGCTTAAGAAGTCAATATACACAAAAAAATTGAGATATAAGTTTTTAGATCTACTGATTTACCCCCCCTCTTAGTAGATTGTTGTGTTCCAAAAATTACATCACTAAATTAACTATGAAAAAGGGATACTTTTTTGTTACTACATTTTGTCCCCACTTTAGTGAGAGGATGACCCCATGTCAAACTCATACTAAAGTAGACATTTAAGACGCTTATGTATGCAAAAATGAATAAGATACACAATAATACATTATCAAAGACAAAGAAGATCAAGCCTATATTGTCCAACACAATGCTGAACACGTCTAATCCATCTATTTTCACTCACTCTGAGGTAGCAAAGCTTCAAGTTGTCCACTAGGTGAATCATCCAACAAAGGGGTGGAAAATGAGAGAATCATATTAGCCTCCCATACCATATCAAATCTATCCTCCAAACAACTTCAGTAAGTCACCAAAATGCTAGGCAAGGCTCCACATGAAAGCATGGTGTGCCATTCTAGGTGGCCTTTAGTTTAGAATTCAAGCTTCACAGGGCTTAACAAGTTGCATTATGCTAAAAATTTATGAACAATAATGCTAGTAAAGGTTTTTGTTCAAAGGGATTTCACTTAGTTTGTGTAAGTTCTTCTTCTTAGAGAAAATAGTGCCTAATGTCTCCAAAAAAGGACAAGTCAAGTGTAACAGATTCACAACTTAGGGAATGAAATGCATCACATCACCACTAAGATGAAAATTGTATGCTAAGAGATATCAAACTCTTGGAGGACATCAACCAGTGACACCACCAATAAAAGGACACACCATAAAACATGAAAAATTTCAAAAGATATCATCGATGTATGCCCCAACATTAAAGAGATTGCTAACACCATTATTGTGAGAAATTTCTTTAAATTAGCAAATTTTTACTCCTAAGACAAGTGATCTTCCTTGGAAATCCCTATGCCCAGTCCTATGTTTCTAAAATAAAGCTACATCATGAAAAGGAGAGAGGGGTTGCCAGCAAAAATACATAAGAGATCTATGGATTCGGGGTTAGTATATTTGTGCTACAATATCATTATAAAGCACAAAAACATAATTATTCCCTAAATACTCATAGAACTGGAAGAATGACACAAAGAGAGTGAAAAGAAAGAAAATGTATTTTGAGTCAATATGGAAGAGACTTAAATGTCTTGATATCTTGCATCATTCTTGAAAGGAAAACAAAAGACAAATGAAAAGATAAAATGTTCACAACATAGAGAAGAATGTAGATACATATAAAGGAATGCAAAAATTGAGAGAGAGAGATGCACATCCAACGAAACAACATGGGGGATCACATTAAACAAATGCAATCACATAAAGAGACATGAAAAAGAAAACAATTCAAATTACTAGTAAGTCACATGCGAGTCAACCTATAGCAGGTCGTCCACATGCCAATCTTGGTCAATATTTACAAAACGTAGCCAACTAATCAAAGGGACAACATCAATTGCTAAAACTATGACAAGGCTATCTAATTCTTTACCCCCACTAAGTGTAGGACAAGAATGAGCTGAGATGAATGATGATATGTTGCTCCTTGTAAAAAGGAAATGATTTCCAATGAATGTAAAATGTGTAATTGTGGTCATACTAGGATACTACAACTATTACATGGCAACAAGCAGTAACTAATGTTATTGATTATACTGAGTATACAAACTATCAAATTGATGCCTATCTAATGAGATATTTGCACATATAGTATTGTAGAGGCATTTTTCTTTATTTTCTGAAGAACAATATTAGCATGTCTATTCTACTTTAAACAAAGCAAACAAAAGCCTCCCTATGAGATAATGAATCATGTCTAATATGCTAAAAAAAACTCTAAAAGAACAAAGAAGCAAACTTAAAAGCACACTCAAACAATGTTCATACCTATCCCATAGTGGATTGGTGCACCTTTTATATGAAAAGGATCCCTTTCCCAGTCCTTGATAAGCTTCAAGATGATGATAAATAGAAGATGAACTCTAAATGCCTATAACAAGAATGCTCAAATTGTGGATGCCAAATGAGAAGAAAAAGCCTTTTATTTATAGATGAGATTGAGAGAAGAAGAGGTAGAATGGATGAATGTGGGACTAATCCTCAACCAATGGCCACATGCCACTTGCCAAGATGTGAGAGGATGAAGGGTGATCACATTTTGGTCATTGTTCATGATAAATGCAATTAGGTGTAATTTCAAATTAGTGAAATGACATGTTGGAGGGAAGAGAAGATGGAGTCATGTCCACTTGGCTCAAGGAAATAGGACATGTAAGATGATATAAATGCATTGTTGGAAGGACACATCCAATTTAGAGGGATTTTCAAATTTGGAAGAATATTCCCTTTTGATTCCAAGTTGAGGGAAAATAGGGATTTAATAAATCAAAATAAATGATTTATTGTGCAAGTTGCTTTATCTAGAGGATGTGACATGGATTAGAATTAGTTTTAATCAGGGTTTGATTAATTTAAAAGGAGTTTAGTTGATTTGACCATTTTGACTTAGACTTCTAGATTGAAATAAATCAAAATGAGAAGAAAATGATTTGAACTTTAATTAAATAAAGATTTTTATTTATTTAACTAAAGGGGATGATGTTAGATAAAATTAAATAAATGTCAATTTATTTAATTTAATAGAATGACCTTAGAGATTTAATTAAATAAAATGAATTATTAAATTAAATAAATACAATAGAAGCTAATTAAATAAAAACTAACTTATTTAATTAACAAGAGAACCTTAGAAAATTAAATAAAGTTGATTTATTTAATTAAAAGAGAAATTAATTGAATAAATTGATTTACTTGATTAATAGAAGAATTTTATGTTAATTAGCTAGATTTAGATGCATGATGTCAATTTTTTATGTCTACATTTTTCTCCTCTTTGAATCAACGTACTTGTTGTGTTGGTTCAAAGAATAACCTTGCTAAGAAAGAAATACGTTGGTACATTGCCCCCTCAAGAGATTGAGTGAAAAGTTCAATTTGAGGGTCAATATCACGACAAATAGGTTCAAGATGGATTCGCGGATGGTTAAACTAACAGATCTATATGATAATGATGATGAGATGTTTTTAAGATGCTTAGAATAAAAAATCTATATTATCCTAAACAACATGAATGATGATGCAATGCATGTGAGATGGATGAGATGGATGATGTTGTCCTATGATGATATGACATGATTATGCAAGATTAGAGTGTAGATGTTTTATGTATGTAGGACGGATGCATTGATGAAATGATAATATTTTAGCGTGAAAGAGGATAGAAGAATGAGAGGGATCAACCCTTGAATCCAAGAAGATGCAAAAGTCCAAAAAGTCTATTAGTCATTGAGACTTTATTAGATACGATGATGAATGATGATGATGTATTTCTTATCCATGGATGGGAGATATAAAGAGAATAACTTTCCTTATGTTTCATAACATACATTGGTACAATGCATCAAGGTAAAAAGAACCAGGATGGTGTTGCACCTAGCGTGATGGAATTTGACTCGACAATTAGATAGGAGTACTCTTGTTCACACCTGACATACGAAACCTTATTCAAAATATAGTTCAGATATTATAAACATCTCGGACCAAAACATAGAAAACTAAGCCCTCCTATGTGGTCAACAAGACATCTAAAACACCTTCCCTACAAACCAAACAAAGTACGCATGACAAAGTTATATTACAAGAACATACAAAAAGCACAACAGATAAAAAATATAATGATCATTGCCCCATTCGTTTCTCTCTAAACTATTTTGATTAGGCATCATTGAGAGGTCATTGGAATGAGCGAAAAAAAAGAAAGATAAAGTAAACAAACAAGCTAATGTTCTTCATACTGCTAGCCAAGACTAGACTATGGTGATTCCTGATGTTGATGTACATTATAGGAAGGACGCATCATAGTACATGTTATGATCAGGTGATTTGGGATTGGCTAGATGATAAGCTATTGATACTCTGAGTTGACGAACTTGCTGACTTGCTGAACTAGACTTGATTCTTTGACGATTAAACTTTTACCTTTAAACTTGCTAGACTTGCTTCCGATTGACTTACTAAAGGATGAAAGAAACGATGATTTATTATGAACGGGTGATTATTGCAAGTGAAAGTGAGATGAGATAGATGCACCATTTTGGGTTTTTTTTAAATATTTGGAATTTTTTTTGGTGTTTTGAAATGTTTTGAGGCTATTTTTTTGGGATTTTTAGATTTTTCAACTTTTTTGGTATTTTCAAGATTTATGACCAAGAGACTAACCTAAAGACCTATCCTAGGGGTCTCAAGAGTTGATCAACAAATTAGCCTTGCCTACGTTATACACATAGAGACCACGTAGTTTGACTGATGACTTGACCAGTTTACAAGATGAAGATATAATCAAATGATGAATTGCCAGCTTATTATGATGGACTCCTAAATGATTGACCTAGGGTGTCTCGAGGGATGATCAAATATAAACCTTGCCTATGTTCAAGCTGAGAGACAACATAGTTTAATATTGTGACACTACTAACATGATTTTTAGATTTTTTGAGATTTTGGATTTTTTTTGGTTTTTCTATATGATTTGGATGTTTATGGATTTTTTGATGTTTTGTATTTTTGATGGATTTTTTGAATGTTTTTGGATTTTTTATTTTAATAAGGATTGCAAGAATATTCACGAATCCAATCTGATGTAGGTATAGGAACATGCCCCCAACGTGATGCGATAGACTACTTTGATAAAAGGAAAGATAAATTGATCCTAGGAATGTGCCAAGTAGTACTAGGGTGGAACATGACGAGAACACAAGATCAAGCTATGGTACAAACGCGAACAGATGGTGGAAGGATAAATGGAATGTAATGGATAAGTGAGTGTGTAGAATAAGCCATGAAGATCCTGGTGGATGGAGAGTGCTTTATTTACACTTGGCACCTATTTTCTAGGTTTTCACCAAGGTACTTGTCCAAAGCACCACTGAAGTGGTTTCCACTAGAGGACAATTTTTTTCTTTACTATTTTTTAATCCTTTTTTTTATTTTTTTAGATTTTGGTATTTTTTGAATTTTTTTTAAATTTTGGTTTTACCCTTAAAAGATCAAGCATAATTTTTTTTGAGATGGGAGTTGTTCATGGGCTCCTGCAAAGGTTCACCTTCAGGTGTTGATAGTTGGTATGCCCCTTACTTGTAGCTTGTAGTGATGATGAAAGGTCCCAACCAATTGGGTTCAAAATTTCCCTTGCTATTCGAATTTGGCACATTCTTTTGATTCTCTTCTAGTACTAGCTCACTGAATTGGAAGGTCTGCCTCTTGATTTTCTTGTTGTAACTATGTTTCAGGTGATTCTGATAGACTTGCAAGTGATTTAGGGCATCCATGCATCACTCATCTAATAGCTCTAGCTCATTTAGCCGAGAGACCCGATATTCTTCATCTGTAATGAGATTTTGCAGTGATATCCTTAGGGATGGGAGCTTGATCTCAATGGGGAGGATGACTTCTCATCCATAGACTAGTGAGAAGGGGGTGGAACCTGTTGGTGTGTGAATGCTTGTGTGATAAGCCCATAAGGTGGGATTTAGCTGAAGATGCCAGTCACGACCAACATCATTGACTATTTTCTTAAGGAATTTTAGAATGGTTTTGTTGGTGGCTTTTGCTTGGCCATTGCCTTGGGGATAATATGAAGTCAAAAAGCGATGTTGGATGTTGAATTTTTGGCAAAGGTCACGAACATCCTGATTTTTAAAAGGTGTCTCGTTATCTGAGATAATGCCTTGAGGAACACCATATTAGAAAATAAAGTAGTTCAAGATGAATTTAGATATCTTCTTTCTAGTTATGTAGGTCATGGGAATGGATTCAACCCACTTTGTAAAGTACTCCATGGCCATGATGATGAATTTGTGGCTATTGGATGAAGTGGGGGTGATTTTACTGATGAGATTGAGTCCCCACTATGAAAAGGGCCAAGGTGTAATAATGGGATGAAGCTCTTGAGTTGGTGCATGGATGAGGTCCCCATGCTACTGACACTGTAAATATCTTCTGACAAAGTCATGTGCATATCTTTCCATTGTGGGTCAATAGTATCATGTCCTCAACAATTTCTTAGCCAAAGTCATACTGCTCGAGTGCGAACCATAAATGTCATTGTGTACCTCTATTAACACAGTCAGGGCTTCTTCAACATTTAGGCAATGTAACAGGGTTCCTTCAATGCTCCTACGGTAGAGGGTTTCTCCTAGGATGACAAAGCAGGTTGAATTTTTGACAAAGGCTCATTTAAGGTTTGTGGTTATGTCAGCGGGAAGGACTCCTATTCTCAAGTAGGTGTAAATTTCATGATACCAGGGATCACCAAGACCAGTGATTTTACACATGAATTCAGACTCTAGTATCTCAAATTCTAGTATGAGAAGCTACTCTATGAGGAATTCCTATTTTGGGACGTTGTGCGGTATTTTCAAGAGTGATCCAATTGTAGCCATGTTTCTGCTACCCTATTGTTAGCTCATGGTATCTACTCAAAGGTGACATCAATAAAGGATTCTTTGAGGCTCTCCACGAGTTTCTTATATGGAGTTAGCTTGTCATCCTTTTTTGGTATTTTCCATTGACTTGGTTGATGATAAGCTACAAAACTCCATAGACCTTGAGTGCCATGATCTGCCATTGTGCAAAAATTATTAATCCTATAAAGAGAGCCTTATATTTGGCTATGTTGTTTGTGCAGGCAAAGGACATATTATAATATTTGGGTATGCAATCAACTTGTGGCATGATGAAGAAGATTCCAACACTTGATCCATGTTGTGTTTGAGATTCATCAAAGTAAATTTTACAGTGGTCTTCTATGTGTATGTTGAAGATGGATTCGTCGGGGAACTCTTATACTAGTGGATTATCGACATACATTGGTGCTTCTACTAGCTGATCTATAATTTCTTGTCCTTTGGTGGCCTTGTGCTCTACATATTCAATGTCATGCTTTGTTAGGATCGTAACCCACTTAGTTCTCCTTCCTATAAGAGTTGCTTTGGAAAGTAAGTATTTGAGCAAATCTATTTTTTTGATTAGCTTAATCTGATGAGCCAACATGTACTATCTTAACTTTTGAGTTGCAAATACGACTACTAGAAAAGATTTCTCAATAGGTGTGTAGTTTATCTCATGTCCTACCATAGTCCTACTGATGTAATAGATTTCTCTTTCCCTTCTATTTTCATCATGTTGGGCTAAGAGAGCATCGAGAGTTGTTGTTGTTGATATGTATAGGATCAATGGTATTCCTAGAATTGGTGGCATTAGAACTAGCGGTGTGAGTAGGTATTCATTGATTTTTCTGAATGCTTGGTCACATTTTTCATCCCATTTGTATGCTACCCTCTTGTGGAGTAGATGAGAATATGGGGGTATGTGTAGGATCATGATGGGCCAAAAACTGGCGATATATAAGTGATATGATGGCCCATGTGGCTGACGACTTTTGTTTTACCCAAAATTAATGAAACGAAAAGGGTTTTTAAAGGAGATTCTCAACTTTCCACCAATATAAATTATTCTTTACTTTGAATTTAATAAATAATTATTGTTCATTTTCTATTTGAATTACAACTAGAGTCCTAATTGATAGGCTAATTGAAAAACATCTATAACTTTTAAACAGTATCACATTATATGCTTCACATACTATAGGATTAAAAAAAAAAAACTGAATTACATGAATTTTTGACCAAGTTAAGGTGGTTAGACATACAATTTTTTTATATTTTTTAAAATTTGTAATAAAAAAATCACAATTAATTATTTACTTGGAAAAAAATTATAAAAAAATATGCATCACATCGGGACATGAGTGCCCTACTTATATCTAAAATCTTATAAAAAAATACTATCATTTTATTATGATTAGGGTGGTCAGACAGACACCTACTTCTTATTTTTTCCCTGAAATTTAAGTACTACTGTATTGAAATTTCAAATTTTCACGAAATAGATTTAAAAATAAATAAAATAAACCTAGTAGTTTAGAAACTACATTCAGTTTTCTATAGATTCTATTGTTAAATATTTTTGAAATAATATAGATAGCTTATTCAAATTTTTATGTCAAGTTGCCTAACTCTGATTTTCTGAATTTTATTGCCACTTAAGGGCCTATTTTTCCATGATGATCCTGCACATACCCATGGGATCTGTTTGTCTACCAGCTATACTATGAATCTACGGATAGACCAGAGCCTTCCTTGTAAACCTCTTAGTTGCTTTAGTGTCTTGGTTGCTTCCATTTTGAGGATCACCTTGACTTTGATGGGATCTACCTTGATTCCTCTCATTGACATGGTATACCCTAGGAGCTTTCCTGATTGCACTTCGAAGACACACTTCTTTGGGTTGAGTTGAACCTTGTATTTTTCCAACCTATCGAAAATTAAACTCAAAGCTAATATGTGGTCTCATCTTTTTCTTGATTTAGCCAGTATGTCACCTAGGTAATTTTCCATTGTCTTATGAATCATGTCATGGCTCTCTGATAAGTTGCTCCTACATTCCTTAGCCCAAATGGCATCATATTCTAGTATTAGGTTCCCTACGAACATGTGAATGATCTCTTGTGTTGGTTTTCCTTTGCTATCATGATCTAGTTATATCCTGAGAACCCTTCCATTAGTGATAGCATCTCATGTTCGACCATCATATCCACTATCATGTGAATGTTTGGTAGTGGAAATTCATCCTTGGGACACACTTTGTTTAAGTCTCTGAAATCAGTGTAGATGTGGATGCCCCCATTTATCTTTGAAATAGGTATAATATTTCACACCCATTATGGATAATCAATTGGCCTTATGAATCCCACATCCAAGCATTTTTGCAATTCCATTTTGACTAGCAAGATTATTTGGGGATGCATCTTTCTCAAATTTTGTCTCACAGGTTCTACTTTAGGATATACAACCAAGTGATGAACAACCACCTCTGAATCAATCCCAAGCATGTCAACATAATTACATGCAAAATTTACCTTTCTTTCCTTTAGGAATGCAACTAAGAGTTCCTATTCTTCTATAAGAAGTGACTCGGCATAGAATGTGATGTGTGGCGTTGCTTCCATTCCCAGGTTTATAGGATTGCATTTTTTTGCTAGGACTGCTGATTTTTCTTGATGAAGTGTAGTGAGGGGAAGATTGAATCCTTGATCCTCCGTTGCCTTAGAGAGGTTTTCACCATTGGATGCATTCTTTATTTTTACTATTTTATGGTTGGAGAGTGCCAGAGTGTATTTTTCACTCAGGGACCTTGAGATTATTCTCAATTTCCCAGTTTTGTGATTGAAGGACTCAATCGTCTCCCCGTAATAGGCTTGAGTGTCCAACGTGATGTCAAATCCAACCTTATGAGCTCCATTTGGTATTGTATCCTATAATCCCATGAATTCTGAGAGTTCCTCATAATTTTCAAACATGTCCAAAATTGGTGATCCTCGTTGGTCATAGTCGATGAGTTGGGGGTAGACCAGGTTTATTTCATGGGCTTCGTGGTCCAACTCAAAAGATAGGATGTTAAAAATGAGTAGGGGGGAGTCTTCAAAATCATTGGTAAGCCAGTTATGGTATCCTCATCATCACTACTACTACACACATCGGTTATGTCAAAAGTAAATTTATCTATGACTTGACCTGTGGACACGTGTAACTGAAGGGTGATTGCCGATAGGTGAGGGGGAGTCCTGACTACTTCAACCAAGGGACTTCTACCACGTATGGTTACACTCAAAGGGGTACACCCAAGGACAATATTTTTCATGCACCTTTCCATAATGATGGGTTCCAGTCGGCCATTGTTGTTCTTTCCTAGACTTCCATTCTAGTTATAGCCCATGTACCCAACACTAATTGAAGTCCTTTGTTGGCCTCCTCCATGGGGAGAGTGGGTATAGGTCTTTCATCTTGATAGAGGACACTAGATAAGTCTCTCTCATCTACCACTTCTCGGCCTAGATCTCCACAACTCTTGAATCAAGAGGGATCCGCTCTGAAGGTTTGAGCTATTGAATTGGTGGGTTGAGGCTGTCCATGGGATCTAAGGGATTGAGGTAACTCCATAACCATAACAGTTCCTTTCTTCATTCTATATTCCCCACACCCATTAACTTGGATAATAAGCTTGATATTAGATATATCGGGGATGGCGGGTGTCTTTGTCCTAGAAGTGGAGGCTATGTTGGATGGATCGATATTTGGAGTTGAGGGGCATTCCTTATTCTTTGGGACTTGGGGTACTTTATAATACTTGGCTTCTAGGTTCTTGTAGTAGGCGAAGGGCTCAAGAACACCATAGATTGTGATCTCTTTGTTTTGGTATGAAAACTTGACACATTGGTGAAAGGTTGATGCAACTGCTTCAATCCCATGCATCCATGGTCACCCCAGGAGGATGTTATATAGTAGATCAAGGTCCAACACTTGACAGGTGGTTTCCATAACAGCTAGACCTACTTGAATAGTGAGTTGAATAGTGCCCTGAGACACTCTTTCTTGATCGTCATAAGCCATGATTGTGATACCCTTACCTTTTTCAATGGAATCTTCAAAGATTCCCATATTTTTTATAATCTTGAGTGAACAAATGTTAAGGCCTACACCACCATCCACAAAGACCCTTTTAACCTTATTTTCTATGAACCAACACTTCAAGGTGGACTACACAATTGTGAGATGGATGGGTAGGGAAGTCCTGATCAGAAAATGTGAGGAGATTCAGAGTGGTGATGTTATCGACCATAGCTTGGAATTTCTCTATATCAAGGTTGGTGGAGATGGTAGACAAAGCCAATGCTTCCTCAAGGATTTATTTGTGGGCAACTGAAATCTTCAGTAACTACATGATGGAGATCTCAGTAGGGGTTCTTTTTAACTGGTCAAAGATGTTGTAACCATTAGGGATGGATTTTTTATCTGAGGTAGAGGTCTTAGTCAGCTGTAATGCCTCAATAATGGTGACCTTGTCACCGCATGTGGTGACTTCACAATCAGCTTTGGATCCCTTAATGCTAGCAATAGTGACCATTTCATCAAGGAAAGCGACAAATCCTTTGTACACATGGCTCATATTTCCATAATTTTGCTTCCCTTTGTTATTTTCTTGGTTGTGATTGGGCATTGGATTCGTGTATATTTTCAGATCTTGATTGCTAGTTGGTTGTTCAACATTTATTATTTTATCATCGATGAGGTCTTGGATGAAATTTTTTAGGTTCATGCAGTTGGTGGTCATATACCCCTTGAGCTTAATGATATTAACAAAGGAAATTTTCAATTTACCGGGTTGGTTTCACCTGGGGCTCTTGGTAATTGTACCAGGGTCATACATGCTCCTTCTAGAGCCATAATGTAGAGGCCTTTTTCTGAATTTTCTCAAGAACAACATTAGCATTTCTACTCTACTTTGAAGAAAGAAAAAAAAAAGCCTCCCTATGAGATAATGAATCATGTCTAATATGCTAAAAAAACCCTAAAAGACCAAAGAAGCAAATTTGAAAGAACACTCAAACAATGTTCAGACCTATCCCATAGTAGATTGTTGCACCTTTGATATGAAAAGGATCCCTTTCCCAATCCTTGATAATCTTCAAAATGATGATAAGAAAAAGATGAACTCCAAATGCCTATAATAAGAATGCTCAAATTGTTGATGCCAAATGAGAAGAAAAATCCTCTTATTTATAGATGAGATTGAGAGAATAAGAGGCAAAATGGATGAATTTGGGAATAATCCTCAACCAATGGCCACATGCCACTTTTCAAGATGTGAGAGGATGAAGGGCGAGCACATTTTGGTCATTTTGCATGATAAATGTAATTAGGTGTAATTTCAAATTAGTGAAATGACATGTTGGAGGGAAGAGAAGATGGATTTATGTCCACTTGGCTCAAGGCAAAAGGACATGTAAGATAAAATAAATGCCTTGTTTGAAGGACACATCCCATTTGGAGGTATTTTCAAAATTGGAAGAATATTCCCTTTTGATGCCAAGTTGAGGGAAAATAGGGATTTAATAAATCAAAATAAATGATTTATTGTGCAAGTTGCTTTATCTAGAGGATGTGACATGGATTAGAATTAGTTTTAATTAGGGTTTAATTAATTTAAAAGGAGGTTAGTTGATTTGACCATTTTGACTTAGACTTTTGGATTGAAATAAATCTAAATGAGAAGAAAACTATTTGAACTTTAATTAAATAAAGATTTTGATTTATTTAACTAAAGGGGATGATGTTAGATAAAATCAAATAAATTTCAATTTATTTAATTTAATAGAATGACCTTAGAGATTTAATTAAATAAAATGAATTATTTAATTAAATAAAGACCATAGAAGCTAATTAAATAGAACCGACTTATTTAAGTAACAGGAACCTTAGAAGATTAAAAAAAGTTGATTTATTTAATTAAAGGAGGAATTAATCGAATAAATTTCTTTACTTGAGTTGGTGTCAGTGTTTTCAAAGGATTTTCCTTATTTTTCTCAATGAGTAAATTATTTGGTTCAGGGTCAACTTTGATTGTATATAATTTTTTGTTGTAGACATACGTCATTTTATGATGAAGGGTACAGGGCACCCCATTAGTTGCATGAATCTATGGCCTTCCTAAAAGAAGATTATAGGAAAACTCATGAGGCATAACATGGACCGAAGTTTGTAATGTTACCTTCCCAATTTTAATGGGTAATGTGATGACTCCAAGAGGTTGTTTTCCTATGTTGTCAAACCCATGGATAGAAAAATAATTAGGGAAAATGTCACTCTTATTCATATGAATCATCTCCAAAAGGCTCACACTACACACATTAAGGGTCGAACCATTGGCAACAAAAGTTCTTTTTATCACAATTCTATTAACATGAGCTATTCTCATGAAAGCTTCATTTTGTTTTTTCTCTTCTAATGTAGGTAAGTCATCTTGATGGAAAATAATTTCTAATTTGACTGGAGTTATAGCTTGAATTCGAGTTGCCGCATAAT
This sequence comes from Sequoiadendron giganteum, assembly GCA_007115665.2. Classification (NCBI taxonomy): domain Eukaryota; kingdom Viridiplantae; phylum Streptophyta; class Pinopsida; order Cupressales; family Cupressaceae; genus Sequoiadendron; species Sequoiadendron giganteum. Next base: position 941,627,632 of record CM021100.1, on the reverse strand, counting down.
TTTATTGCACATTAGGATGGGTAGGAACTTGTTGTAAAGCACATTGAAGCATGTTATGATAACTAGGTCAGGCTTGTATAAGGTCCCATTAGGATATATTAGTAGGAGTATTTTTAAGTTTCTCAACAAGATCATACTCCTTTCCACTTTGTAAAATAAAAAAAGGAGCACTCGACACAATAGGTTGAGGAAAGGGGAGGGATGTTTGAGTTGATTTTCTTGGTTGCAGATTGTTCCTAGTGTTATATGTATGAAAAACAGTATTGTAACTGAATTTCTGTATAAGATTATCATTATCAAGTTACCTTTTAGGTGGTTCTAAGATAAGCATAGGTTTATTTTGAGTTACAGGTTGATGTGAGGGTGGGTAGATTTTAAGAAGTGGCTCAGGAGATCGCTTCAAGGGATATCTAGTGTGCATAACCTCAAAAGGATTGTCCTTATTTTCATGATCGCTTAGTGAAGGGGAGTCCAATGCCACCTCATCATCTTCATCTAAGGAATACACATTACTATTATTTGAAAGAGATGTGCCAATGTTCTCATTTTATTGAACCATGATATCTTCCCTATTAGGAGAATTTTTAGGAGAGATACAAACTAAATTTTCATGGCATTCAAAGGTTGGGTCTTCTAAAATGACTTCATCCCAAGTAAGGGAGTTATCAATGGTTGGATTTTTATGCTTATCAATGATTTCATTCTCTTTTTCAATAATGTTTTCCCTAGGGGAAGATAGAAAAATAGGATTTGCATGACTCCCATCGATTGGATCTTTCAACACCAAAATCTCTTCTTCACAAACAGGGGAAATATTAGAAGGCCAAATTTTATTGTTATGATTTCCCATGATTAATCCTCTTTCTCTAAGGTCTCATTATCTTGTGCCATTATATCTACCCTAGTAGGAGAGCTTTTAGGAGAGGTGAAAAAAAGAGGTTCATCACATTCCATGGCTATATTTTTTAAAGTAACTTCATCACAAAAAGGTGAGGAAACAAGAGAAGAAAAACTATGATTTCCATGCTTACCAATTATTGGATCCATTTGTTTGAATATATCTTTCCAAATATTAGGGACATTAGGAAAGAGAGAAATAATTTCATAACTCACAATCATTGGATCTCTTAACACCAACATATCCTCTTCACAAATGTGATAATTGTCCATGATTACATCCTATTTCACAAAATCATTCTCACAAGTAGGGGAGGTGTTGGAAGATTTATGGAGACTAGGTAAATTAGTGTCAATGATCTCATCTTGTGTCACAATACCTTCCCAAGGGGGAGGAGGAGAGTGACAAACAAGACTTTCATGATTCCCAATGATTGTATCTTCTTTTACCAAGATACCTTTTTCACTAATAGTAGTGGTATCGGGAGAAGAAAAATTATGATTGTCATGATTCTTTATGATGGAATCCTCCTATGTTATGACATTCTTACAAATATGATAGATATTATGAGGGTAGCTAACCTGCTTGTCAAAGTTTTTATTTTGTTTTCCTAGATTATGCTCATGAGTCTAAAGAAAATAGAATCATACAATCCATGTGATACTCCATGAACAATAATTTTTTAAAAATGAAACATGCTTTTATTTATGCAAAAATGAGAAGTAATCTATCTTACTTATGCAATGCTTCAAAAATGTCAACAATTATCCCATAGATTTGATGATTTTTGATACTAAAATGATTTTTGAAATTCTTAAATTAAAACTACACTAAATGGATGATTTGACCTAGATACATAAAACATATACTCCTAAAACTTTCCAAAATGATACAGTAGGTTAGTAGCAAGCCTAAGAATTATCGAAAATCACCAGAAGCTAAAAAAATGCTAATTTTTTTAGGCCTCCATGGACTCATTCACCCAGTGGCTAATGGGTCTCTATATAGGTTTTTTTGAAAATGAAAAATGAAAATTTTGAGTGATCAGATGTGTTCTTTGTTTTAGGTTTGAAACTAGTATTTCTGTAATGAAATTTTCTATAATTTGATGTTGAAATGCAAGTGCAATGAAGGAAAAATGATGAACTATATGACACTTTTTGAAATGAAATTTTTATCTAATTTTTGAATATGAATGATGAAAAGAACACTAATATGCAAAAACTATGCAAAATTAATGTAATATGCATGCACATATTTTGAATGTTTCAGATTTACATAATGTAAAAATGCAAATTTAAACCCCTATATTCAACGCAAAATAATGCAATTTTTACAAACCTATATGAAATGAAAACTAATGCAATGCAAAGTAATGCAAATCCTTGATCTAGGGTTTTAATGAATTCAAATTTTAATAATTTTGATGTACAAGGTTGAGTTCACCATAATGTAACATAGATAAATACGTTCACCAAAATGAAATGAATAAAAAATGGGTGTGTGTGTGGATAAAAATTGATTAAGTATGATACACCTATTCTTCTAATTTCATTCAAAATGTGTGCTATAATATACAAATGAGGAAAAAAATTAAATCTAACCCAGCTACTAGTCAAAAGGAAGATCCGGAAAGGGTCAAATGCTATGTACCTATCACCAAAGTTTCTTTCTCAAATCTCACTAATGACTCATTTGTCCTATGGTGAATGGTGTTGGAAACACAATTGTCGTTGCACCAAAATATCGACCTATTAATTCCTGATACAACTATGAGAGTTAACAGATCCACGGTAGGTGGTTATGTCACGTCATGAATCCTGAGGGGAGTGCTAACCATCTACCAACAATCTCCCTCTCAGCATTACCTGAGGGGATTTGAGCCTGACACCTTTGGCTCTGATACCAATTGTTGGAAACACAATTGTCGTTGCATGAAAAGATCGACCTATTAATGCTCAATACAATTGTGAGAGTTAATGGATCCATGAGAGGTGATTAAGCCATGTCACGAATCCTGAGTGGAGTGCCGACCATCTGCCAACAAATGGGTCCTAGATAGGGCTCCAAAAAATAAATTTTTGGGTTATATTCTTCTTAGTTTGCACTCCTAGATTCTAGTTGGTCACTGTCGAAAAGCTAGAAATAAATCATGTATCTCATTTTCTGTGTTTTGACAACTTTTCTTGATATTTTCTTCAAATTTTCTCTCCAAAATATCTTTAACCTAAAACCCACAATTACACATCAAAGAAGATAAATTTTTTGCTTGTTCGGGAATAAGGGTTTGCCTTGGTCAAACCTTGTTTTGTTAATTAAACCTTGAAGTGAAATGAAACAAGAATGAAGGAATAATGAATGAACAAAAATGTCACCAATCACCAATCCTTATTTGAACCTTGGATAAATCTAAAAACTTGCATGAAGTAACCTAAATGAATGTAGATCTTGATCATGAAACTTGATTAGAAACAATGCCTTTGATATCCTTGATAGAACTTGAACACTACATCAAGACATTATCTCAAACAACATGCATGATGCAATACATATTTGATAGGATGAAATGAATATTGATTCCTACAATAGTATTCTACAAATATTCCCTTGAATGTCTTGAAAAATTTCTTGAATTGCTCTTGATCTCATAAAATTTCTATTAGAATTTTCTCATAAAAATTTTAGGTGAAACTAAGTGAAATAGCCTTGTATTTATACATATCTTAACAATAATTCCTAAAATTCAAATATCACAAGCTAACATTGAATTATAGATTTGAAATCATTAAAATATCATAAAAACATATCCAAAATAGGGTTCCTAGGTCTAAGTGAGGACCCATTCACCATGTGGTGAATGGGTCCTAGGCCACTTGCCTAGTACACACATCAAACAAGGTGAAATATCATGTAAAAATAGGGTCCTAAGACTAAGTGGGGACCTGTTCACCATGTGAAAAATGGGTCCTAGGTCACCTACCTAGGACACACACCTTCCAAAACTAGGTGTTGTATAATGGAATTTATGAATGTCAGGTTTTTTTGCTCGTAATTTTCATTTAATTAGGCTTGGATTTGAATTAAAGGGGCTAATTAAGGAAAATTAACCTCAATTAATTAAAATAAAGCCCTAGATTAGTTTGAAAGTGTAAAGATATACCTTACAACACAAAAAATAAGGAACAATTAAGTCCATTTAGTTTAAAAGGTGCCTAAACTTATTGTGAATATGAAATACATACTACAACAGTAAATTAAGGTAACATTAGGCTCATTTTATTATTAATTATTCCCAAATTAAGTGTTAAAAATGGATATTTTTCTGTTACTACACATATACAGAGTACATGAGGTCAATTGCTATGATGTTATTTGTGTAAAAAAGTTGTCAAAGGATAATTAATAGCTTCAAATCAACTACACATCCACTTACAAAGATCAAAACATGATTGAAATACAATATCTAAAGTAGGAATATAATTAGACTCCATTACCAACAAGCTAATGTTATGTTTACAATAAGAAAAGAGGAAGAGAGGGAGGGAGAGATAGTGATAGAAATATGGAGAGATAGAGAGGGGAAGAGTGAGAGAGAGAATGGTAAGGAGATAGAGATAGAGAGGAAGATAGAGATAGAGATGGAGATGGAGATGGAGAAGGAGAAGGAGAGGAATATGGATAGGAGAAAAGGAGAGAGAGAGAGAGAGAGAGAGAGAGAGAGAGAGAGAGAGAGAGAGAGAGGGGGGATAGATAGAGATGGAAGAGAAAAATATATAGAGGAAGAGAGAGGGAGATAGATGGATGGATAAAGAGAGGGATACCTATCTAGAGATAAAGTGGGAGAGAGGAAAATAGAGGTAGAGATGAAGATAGAGTGAGGGGAAGGGGGAGATAAATAGATAGAGAGATATAGGTACATGGAGTGATAGATACAAAGAGATGCACGGGGATAGAGAGGTATAGAGGAAGAGGCAGAGGTAGAGATAGAGAGATATAGATGGTGAGATAAAGTGATAGAGAGATAAAGATATAAGGCGATATAGAGAGAGGAGCAAAGGGAGACAAAGAGATAGACAAAGAAAGAGAATTAGAGATAGTTAAATAGAGATGGAGATAGGGAGAGATAAAGGGAGGGACAAGGAGAGATAGAGAGAGGGGGAGATATAGAGAGGGAGGGAGAGAAAGGGCTAGAGATAGGTAGAGGAGGATATAGAGAAGAGGGGAGAGAGGGAGATAGATAAGTTGAAGAGGAAGAGAGAGAAAAAGGGAAGAGAGTGAGAGAGATAGGTAGAAGATGGAGAGAAAGAAGAGGGGTAGAGATAGAGAAGAAGATGGGGGAGAGAGAGAGAGATAGCTCAATATAGATAGAGGGAGAGGGAGAGACATAGAAATGGGTTGATGTAGGGAGATAGAGAGGGATAGTGATTCATCGAGAGATAATGATAGAGGTAGAGAAAGATATGGATAGAAAGAGATAGAGAGAGGAGTGAGAGGGAGATAAAGAGAGAAATAAAGATAGAGGTATAGAGTAGAAGAGATGGAGGGAGAGATGGAGTGAATGAGAGAGGGAGAGATAGGTCAATAAATAGAGAGAGGGAGAGGGAGTGGAATAGATAGTGAGTGATATAGAGAGATATAGAGAAACAAGGAGAGATATATCAATCAACCTCCCTATATATCTATCTATTCATATTTATAGATGTCTATCTCTTGACCTCTCTCTATCTATTTACCTCCCTCTCTATCTATTTATTTCTCATTATCTCCATATATATATATATATATATATCTCTTCTTCCCTCTATTTATCTTTATCTATGTCTCTCTCCTCTTCTCTTTTTTTTTCTCCCTTTCCCTCTATCATTTTATTTTAATATTTGTTACTTTCTTTATATATCTTCATCTCATTCTCCTCCTTTGTCTCATTTTATTCCCTCTCTCCTACTCTTTTTTTCTTTTTTCTCTCTCCACCTATCTATATCTTCTCTATCTCCCTCTCCCTTTTCTCTTCCTTTCTCTTTCTCTCTTTCTCTCTCTATATGTTTGTCTCCTCAAGTCTGAAATGTACCCATTGAAGAGGTCTTAAAGGTGAATTATCAAATCCTTAATAAAATGGAATACTACCTTGACCATAACTCCTCAAGGACACATGTGCCATCCTTGAATTGTTGACATGAAACAATTGACAAAAAGTTAGTTTCTCTTTTCTCTCTCTTTTCCTTTGTATCTCTTATATTTCTCTCTCATGCTCTATTTCTATTTTTATATTCCTCTTGTTCAATCTTTGTCTCCATCTCTCTCTCTCTCTTGATATCTATCTATCTAAATTTGTCTCTTTCTCTCATTGTCTATCTTTTGACTTTCTCTCTCTTTATTAATCGATAAGCTACATATAGTGTGATATTTGAGCCTAAAACAAGACTCATGCCTGCAAACTACTATTGACCCATTGGAAAATAAGTTTCAGCTACCATTTAATGGTAAACCAGTTATCATTTAATGGTAAAATCCTCTAAGGTATTAGGTAAAAGCCTCCAAAATCTCACTTATCACATAAAAGCTAGATAAATATATATATATTTTTGATAAAAGGCATTATGCTGACATATGTTATATTATAATAAGAACTTACAAAATTTCATTCAATGACTTAGAATATTGCACTTGTCAACATCCTATGTGGCTATGCCATTGAACTTGATCATCTAATTTTAATGATTTACATTATGTGGAATATGTAAAACATGCATCATTATAATTCTTACTATCCATATTTTGTTTACAAAAAGGATTTAGCATAATATTATTGCAGAAAAAGCGAGATAAATATTGATTTGATAACTAGATGGAAACATTTTATTTTAGTTTATAGTATTTATTGTCAATTTGATGGAAACTTCTTTTTTTATTTGCATTAGTTTATGTTTTGAATTTGTATGCAAATATCTCATAATAAGATAATACTTAATATATTTAAATAAAAAATCTAGATTTGTCTAAATTTGTTTCATTCCATTATTTAGCACTTATTATTTATTTTTTAATCCATATGCATCCTACTAGAATTTGTAGTGCATCCATGCACAAACACATACTCTAACATATTAACATACATATGGTTTTCTATCGATGTATTCCTTGAACCTCCTTTAGGTGCAAGTGCTAGTATATATACCTCTCTATATTGAATTGTTTTCCCCTCTATCTCTCATTCTTTTTCCTAATCTCTTCAAATATACATTAAACTATAAATTGTGTATATATTAATTTAATTTGTTCTATACAAAAATATATTAATTATTAATTATAAGAATTTAGTATTTATATTTAATCATTTTTATCATAGAATTTAGTGTATAACAATAATATAACATGTATAAATATATATATTATTAAATATAATAAATATAATTATATTATATATAATTTAATTTATATTATATAATATATATATTATTTTTATGATATTTTATAATATATAAAAATATAATAAGTAATAATTATTAATTATAATAATTTTATACATGTATTTAATAGTGTTGTTAAAGAATATAATATATAATAATAATAAGTAGTATGATTATATTATTTATAATTTATTTTTTATTATATAAAATATAAAATATATTTTAAGGTCAAGGATGTTGAACCCAAGTGTGCTCATTATTAGGATCTTGGTCGTAATTTTCATTTTAACAAACATACTCTAAAACCCTCATCGAAACCTTATATTCAGGTTGTAGCTCACCAAATTAGAGAAGTGAAATGTCAAGACAAGTGAGGAAGAGTTTGGAGGAGTGCAAACCAATAGCGATAGAGAAAGCAACAAAAAATGGCAAAAAATAGTCAAAAAATGATGAATGGTTGAGATTCATTTAATCATGTTGCATTGATAAGGATGCAAGATAGCCATTAATATTCTTTCACAAGTCACCTCATTCATAGAGGGAACACCTTCGGTGTAATTATGATTTAATATTACAATTAATTATGTATTTTGATAAAGATTTTAATTATGTTATCTTATAAAAAGGATAATAAATATATTGAATGAAACCAATACTAGGTGATTATAGTATTATAAGTTATTATTACAATTAATTATATATTTTGATAAAAAAATTATTGATGTCGCCTTATGAAAATATAACAAACATGTTAAAGAAGAAATGGTTATAATTATTATTGATTATTTAAAAATCAGGTCAAAGCATTACTATTAAAATGGTTACAACCATATATATTTACAATTTCGTAATGACTAATCTTATTTCTTGATTAATTTTTCTATCTTTCACCATGATAGAAAATGGCACATATTTTAAGAACAAAGATGTAAAGAAATTCCTATTGTAATTTCACTACAAAAAAAAAAATCTACACCATATTATCTATATGATCATGGACATGGTAAGGCCACTAATAGACCAATAAAACAAATCTTAATGAATATGGTTGATAAAAATGATACTAATTAGAATGTGCCACATTTTCCCATATTATGAGTATACGATACTAGTATACACACTCCTCCTATGTTTACCCCTTATTCATTATGCTATAGTACAAAGCCCATATTACCTATCAAGCTTGAGATTTCATCACTATCTATTTCCCCCATGACATCATTGATGATTGAATACCAATTATTATAGCTCAACACCTTTGATGAGAGTTGAGATTTTATTTTTGATAAGCTACACATATACCAAAGTCGTTTAATAAAAAATATATGACAATGGAGTTTACTACTGGAAATTTTAATTGAATTTAAGTTGGTACTTCATCTAGACATAAAAAAAATCAAATTAAAAAAAGACTTGAGGGGAAAAAATTGACCCAATCGAAATGGTTTTTGCATTATCATTTCCTAGTATGGCACTTGTTGGTGGTTTTTCTAGTAGGACCTTAAAAGTCCTCTAAAGGTGTACCATGCTTTATGCTTAAGAACTTCAAGATCTATGGACAATTAACGAGAGATTGATATGAAACCCTTCTCCCTTGCACTTTAGGATATGTGAAACCCAAGAAGGTGATCCCTGTAGAATGATTCTCAATAATCTTGTGCCAAAGTATCGAATACGCTAGAATTAATAGATAATTCTCCTTTAATTTTTTAATAGACACAATACCCCAAAGATCTAGCTCACCTTCATGGTAGTATCTAACTTTATCATGGGAAATATTATACATTAAGATCAACATACATTGAAACTGAGATAGGAGATTAAAATTGATTTGGATGTAGATGCCACATAAGATCTCAGGAGACTGCAACATTAAAATACCAGTTCCTTATCCTAGGGTGGAGTCATTTAAATCATGTAATTGAAAACACATCACAAAATTGACTCTACGATAATTATGCCTACCAAATTATTCCCTACACCACTGATACTAGAAGCTTAATCAGTAATACTTAGTGATCCTAGCACATAGTTGCATAATGGTGTAGCGGCACCTACACCTTGGAATGAAAGGGAAATGATCCTTGAAGGTTCATAGAGTGGATTTGAAGGTATTTAAACATTATGCAATGAGGAAGTTGCAAAATATGTTAAAATAAGGAGCAATATAATAAGTTGATAATCAATGTTGACCAACATTGATAATGTGATCTAGGTGGATAGGATGTGGAATAGATTTGGTTTTTCATGTTTTCTTCTTGTATAAGGTCTCAAAGGTATCAATGAACATGATATATGTATTTGAAAAGCTTCTTGGGTCTTGGGAAGTCACTTGAAGGGAATTTGCAAAAAATCAAGTTGTAAAGGGATGATTAAGGCCAAACATTGTCAAAATTGTCATTTGAGAGTTAAAAAAAAGGGTGTTTAAGGTAGCTGGTCAATTATTGGGAGTATTTAAAGTTGATACAAACTCATAATGATGTAATGCCTCCAATTTGAGGTTTTTGTTTAGTTTTTGAAAAGAATAATTCATCTTGTAAATGTTGATCATTGTCTTTGTATTAATTTTCTGAACTTGCACTTCTTGGCACATGCCCGTACAGGTTTGATATGTTTTGAGATTGTGGACACTTGTTTATATATGTTCTTACCTTCCTTTACATTTTTTTTAGAGGCTTAGAGTCATCGTTTGTGTGTGGGATCAGCAAATCACAAAGACTGCTCTTTTTAATGTGTGAAGGACTTTGAGAGCAACACCATGACAAATTAGCCAGTCCACCTACTATTTTGACTGTATGCCTCGGTGGATTGGCCTATACCATGATTAGTTAGGTGTTTAGATTCTTTGGATATTGAGGAAATGAAGAAACTCATAAATGGTGTCGTGTTCTAAGGCTGAGCGGGGGAGATTCTACCATGAAAGTGAGGAACCCAAGTAGTGAATCTAGAAATTACTGAGAGAGGTGACATTGGAAGTTTTTTCCAAGTCAAGACAGAGGTATTGTGTGGTTTTTAGACCCTTGGAAGGATTGGGAGAGGTCTGGAGTTGTGATTTTTCCTAAAACCCTATTTTTTTTTTTTTAGGAGGGTTTCTTGGGGTAGAGGATTAGAGTCCTTGCAGATGTAGACTATTGTAAAAATATGAGGTTTGGAATCACAATATAAGACTGTCCAAGGTGTTTGGGTGGATACCTAATTTTGGAACGGTAGTTCCTCTGGAAATTGGGCCTAATTATGAAGCCTAGAGCGAGGTAGGTGTACTAAAATTCCATGATGGTCCAAAAGAGTTACTATTGGTTTTAATACATGTTGTGTAACCTTGAAAGGGGTATCTTAATCCACCTTTTATTTGTCGAGTGTTTTGGAAAGATTGAGTGAAAGTTGGCTTAAACTGGGTCGTGAGTGCTACAAGGGTAGACTAGTGAGAAAGATGCTAAAAGGAGAGTTGTGATTGATTGGCCTTTGAGATTGTGAAGAATTCATTAAATTTCCATTATGAAGGAGTCTAACATCCCTCTCTACATCACATAATCCTTCATTCATGTCAATATAGTTTAACTCATTCTTTGAATGAGAGTAAGAACATTCAACAATCTTTTTTGGAAATACATGAAGATGAATATGAGAAACCCTTGATTACTTCTATTCAAAATCTATGCAATGTGTATAGTGGAAAAAAATGACTCAAAATATCTTGCCATTTATTATTTCAAAGATGCCAGTGTTGTGAAAACATCCACCATTACATGACTCAAAGTATTCGAGAACCTACAATAGAATCAAGTTAACTATTGAGACTTGTTACAAAGTGTCTCCAAGAGACCAAATTGTGAGAAAACTACAATTGGAAAAGAAATTAAATTTTAAAGAAAAGAGGGGTTCTCAAATGGATATTTCACTTGACATCTATCATTAATTGATCCCTTAGACCAGTAACAACCCTCATTTTTAGAATGCTTTCTGCTCATTATTTTCTCGCCTCTATTATTTTACTTCACGTGAAAAATCTCGTGCAAACATTTTACCCTACAAGTAAAAACCATTTTCTAGCTCTATTTTCACTTGGAAGTGAAAAATATTTACTTTTGGGTCAAAAACCCATTTACCCAGCTTTTAAAAATGCTTTTCAAACTTGCATTTTAACCCTTTTTTCTCTATAGGTTAAAAAAAAAAATTCCCATATGCTAGATTTAATTTTTGTGTTGTGAGAAATGGTTGCCAAGCATTTTTCACCTCACGGGTAGCCAAGAAATTTATAAAAATTCACCCAAATTGCTCCATAGGCAATATAAATGGTTATGGAAACTTTCTAGAGCATGAAAGAGCACTTCCAAGCCTATTCATGTGTTTGAAAATCAGCCCAAAGATAAAAAAACGTGATTAGAACTTCTGGTTTAGTTCCCTTCTCAAAGAATGCACAATGCTAAGAATAGTTGAAGATGACTTTTAATACATTGAAAAATAAATTGAAATATCCCTTTAGATTTCTCATCGTTCAAACCAAGGCATCTTTTGTTTTATTTGCTCCTCCCATCCAAAATGGAGATGAGCGATGCCATGAAAAATAAATTAACTTTCAAAAGTTTGTTTGCAACCATCGCTTGGTTTTCATTATTGTTGTTGTGTTGTTGCAGAAAAATTATGAAGGCTTTGAACAACCCATTGCATTATTTATTAAGTCTTTGTAGGTTGTTGAACTTAAGTATGATATGACTCAGAAGAAGGCCTATACTTTGGTCAAGGATATGAATAATTTTAGAACATACTTGATGGGAGCTACAGTCATAACTTTTGTCCCAAGTGCTACAATGAAGGATATTTTCATTGAACAAGAGATTACAGACAAAAGGGGAAGGTGGATCAATAAGATCCAAGAAGTCAACATTAGTTTTTAGATTACCAATTTGGTAAGAGGACAAGGTCTAGCTAAGCCAATAGTTGAAACCAACTTGGAGGAAAATCAAGTAAATCCCTCAGGATATGGCTGATAATGAGAAAATAAATTTGAAGTTACATGCCATTAAATATGTCATTATTGGCAATGAAATTTGGTGGAGAAGCCTAGATGATTTATTTCTCAAGTGTTTTGTTGGAAAACAAGTGTTGGAACTTTTGCAAGAAATGCATAGTAGAGTGTGTGGTGGCAACTACATGGCTAAAACAACTACTCATAAGATTTTGAGGGCATGATTTTTTTGGCTTGTAGTTTGTAAGGATGCCCATAAGTTTTTTAAAACTTGTGATGCTTGCTAGAGATTTGTAGGAAAGATGAGATTTCTAGGAGCTTACCACTCAGACCTATTTCAGTTCAGGACACTTTCTAACAATGGGGTATAGACTTCATTGGTGAAATATCAAAAAAGTCTAGTGGGGGGAACTCATGGAACCTTTTTGCAACTAACTATTTTACAAAGTGGGTAGAAGCAATCCCCACAAAAAAGGAAACAAGTAAAGTCGTTATTGATTTCCTGATGAACAACATTTTAATCAAGTTTGGAGTCCCAGAGAATATTATCTCGGATAATGGAATGTGTTTCAGGTCTAATGAGTTCAAGGATTTTTATGACAAACATGGAATACAAATTTCTTATTCTTCCCCTTACCATCCTCAAGGGAATGGTTAGGCTAAATCTAGCAACAAAATTTTAATGAAAATCATCAAGAGAGTGATTGAGAAGAATAAGAAGGCTTGTGATTCAAAGTTGAAGCTTGCATTTTTGGATTATAGGGCTACTATAAGGAAAGCCACTATACATTCACCATTTTGTCTAGTTTATGGTTTTGATGCTAAGCTTCCTCAAAATAATTTTCTAAAAATGTACAAGTTTGTGCAAGAGTATGATGAGAACATCTTTGATGAAATGCAACATAGGATTGGAAATCTTATACAATTAGATGAAACTAGAATCGAAGCTCATAAAAAAAAATGTAAATATGCAGTTGTAGGTCAAGCATTTATATTATAAGAAAGCTTCTCCTAGGAAATTTGAAGTGGGGACTATGGTATTGATGAGGAATGCAAGTGCTCAAGACAAGCGAAACCATGGAAAATTTGAAGCACTATGCTTAGGACCTTATCTGATATCCAATACACATGGGGATGATTCATACTTTCTCCAAAGCTTAATAGGTGAACCTCTTGAACTGCCAATACATGGGCTGTTCTTGAAGCCATATTTCTATTAAAATATGGTCTATTTCATGTATATTGTACAGTCTTGTAAATTTTGTACATAGGTTTTTTTTGCTTGGGTCTGGTCTTCTTGCTTTGTTCAGGCAAGTCCTTGATTTTTGGTTTCCTTGTGCTTGGTCTACTTCAACCATGAGATCTGTAGTATTTCCATACCTATGAGAGGCATGCTTCCCCAATCAGAGCCACTGGTGGAACCTTCTAAATTTTCATGTCTTCCTATTCTAAAATTCTTTTACTTGAGTGGATTTTTGGTCTGATATGAATTGAATAGGGTTTAGGGTTTTATGTTAGGTGTGGGTTTTTACTTAACATATTTTCTCCTTGTCTAAACCCTTATCTTTTGATCTAATCCTTTGTTGACCTATTGCAGTCCGTCTCTAGTTAGATTAACATAATTTGAGTCTTTTTTTTTCATGAAGTGACCGAACCCTTATGGTTAGGGTTCCCAATTTACCCATCACCTAATATTTTCATGTTACTTTGGTCCAAGGATTCATATATTTTATAAGGTTGAGATTTTGGCCTTGTTTGGCCTTTACATCCTTTTCCAAAATGGATTTTAGGTCTTCTAAGGCCTTGTCCTACATTTTTCCTAATCAGTCCTCCTTTTAATGAAACATATAAGCATGTGCTAAATTTCTTCACTTAATTTCTCCTTTGTCGCTCTATCCATCACCCATCACGGTTGTTTTACTACCTTTTACCTTGAATTAGTGATGCACGATGATCATTTTCCTTTATATCACTCATCGTTGATGGGTTTTAAACCTTGGGTTTCATATTAGCATTGTGCGATGTGCAAGGTTTTATGTGCTAATAGAAAGGTAGCCGACAATAGCAAAGAAAACCTTGCACATCGTTCATCGCTAATAGGGAACCCAAATTTTAAACCCTATTAGAGATGAGAAATATAAAGAAAAATGACCATCGCACATCTCTAATCGAAGGTAAGTAGTAGTAAAATAATCCATGATGGGTGATGGGTAGAGTGACAAAGGAGAACCTAATTGAAGGAATATAGCACATGCTCATATGTTGTTTTAAAAGGGGGACTGACTAGGAACAACATAGTAAAAATCCTTAAAAGACCTAAAAACCATTTTGGCAAAGGATGTAAAGGCTAAACAAGGCCAAAATATCATCCTTATAAAATATTTGGATCCTCGAACCAAAGTAACTTAAAAAATATTAGGCGATGGGTAAACAGGGAACCCTAACCACAAGGGGTGGTTCATTTCATGAACACAAAAGACTCAAGTTATTTTAATCGGACTAGAGACAAACTATAGCAGGTCAACAAAGGATTAGATCAAAATACAAGGGTTTCTAAAAGGAGAAAATATGTTAAGTAAAAACCCACAGCTAGCATAAAACCCTAAACCCTATTCAATTCATATCACACCAAAAATCCACTCAAATAAAGGCATTTTAGACCAATGGGACATGGAAATTTTGAAGGTTCCACTAGTGGCTTTGATTGGGGATACATGCCTCTCACAGGCATGGCAAGATTTCAGATTTCACGGTTTAAGGATACCAAGCACAAGGACACCAAAAACCAAGGACTTTCTTGGACAAAGCAAGAAGACAAGACCCAAGAAAACCAAACCTATGTACAAAATTTATAGGACTATACAATGTACATGGAATAAAAAATATTTCAAGAGAAATATGGCTTCAAGAACTGTCCATGTACTAGGAGTTCAATAGGTTAACCTATTGAACTTTGGAGAAAGTGTGAATCCTCCCCATGTTTATTGCATATTAGATAAGGGCCTAACCATAGTGCTTCAAATTTTCCATGTTTTCCCTTGTCTTGAGCTCTTACATTTCACATCAATACCATACTCCCCATTTCAAAAGGAGAAGCTTTGTTATCATATAAATGCTTGACCTGCAACTGCATCTTTGCATTTTTTTCATGCGATTCTCTTCTAGTTTCATCTAGCAATATAAGATTGTAAATCCTAAGTTGTATTTCATCATAGGTGTTCTCATCATAATCTTGCACAAACTTGTACATTTTTAGAAAATTATTCTAGGGAAGCCTAGAATCCAAACCGTAAACTAGACCAAATGGTGAATTCCCAGTGGCTTTCTTGATATTAACTCTGTTAGCCCAAAGTGCAAGCTTCAAATTTGAATCCCAAGCCTTCTTATTCTTCTCAATCACTCTCTTAATGATTTTGATTGAAATTTTGTTGCTAGATTCATCCTGACCATTCCCTTAAGGATGGCAAAGGGAAGAATAAGAGATTTGTATTCTATGTTTGTCACAAAAATTCTTGAACTCATCATACCTGAAAAACATGGAATTATTTAAGATAATCATATCTGGGACTCCAAACCTGATTAAAATTTTGTTCATTAGGAAATCAATAACCAATTTACTTGTTTCCTTCTTTGTGGGGATTGCTTCAACCCACATTGTAAAATAGTCAGTTGCAACAAAGATCCATGAGGTCCCCCAACTAGACTTTTATGATATTTCACTAATGAAGTCTATACCCCATAGCTGGAAATGGGTCTAAACTAAAATAGGTTTGAGTGGTAAACTCCCTTAAAAATTAATCCTTCCAACAAATCTCTAGCAAGCATCACAAGTTTTAAAAATATTATAGGCATCCTTAAAAAATATGGGCCACCAAAATCCCACCCTCAAAATCTTATAAGTAGTTGTTTTAGCCATGTAGTGTCCACCACACGCTCCATTGTGCATTTCTTGCAAAAGTTCCAACTGTTGATTTCTATCAACACACTTGAGCAATACACTATCTAGGCTTCTCCACCAAATTTTATTGTCAATAATGACATATTTAATTTCATGTAACTCCAAAGTTATTTTCTCATTATCAGCCATATCCTGAGGGAATTGCATAGTTTGTAATTACTAAACAATTCTTTTATACCAACCACAAGTTTGCATATCACAGATAGGTACAACATCAGCACACACAACTTGATTTATTTTATTTGACTCCAAGTTGGTTTCAAACATTAGCTTAGATAGACCTTGTACTTTTACCAACTTTCCAATCTTAACATCAATGTTGAATTCTTGGATCCTATTGATCCACCTACACCTTCCACTTTTAGTCTCTTGTTGAGTGAAAATATCCTTCACTACAACACTTGGCACAAAAGCTATGACTGTAGCTCCCATGAAGTATGTTCTAAAATTCTTCATAGCCTTGACCAAATCATAGGCTTGCTTTCCAATGATATCATACTTAAGTTCTACCACCTACAAAGACTTACTAAAGAATACAATGGTCTATTCAAAGCCTTCATCATTTTTTGCAACAACATAGTAGCGATAGTATGGAAAGAAGAAAAGTAATAGATATGCATAAGCTCAAAAAAATCTAGAGATTTTATGACTAGATTCTCCTTGGTAGCTTTCTTTATGCTCTTGAAGGCCTGACTAGGCTCCTCACACCAAACCAAATTTTCTCCCTTCTTTAACATCTTGGAGATAGGTATTGTAATCTTAGAAAATTTAGTAACAAACCTTCTCAAGAAATTTATTTGACCAAAAAAATATTGGACCCCCTTAGTATTTTTTGGCTGTGAGATCTTCCCTATGGTAGCTACCCTCTCAAGATCAATCCTTATCCTATCCTTAGACACAATGTGGCCCAGTATCTTACATTACTTTAAACCAAACACACATTTTTTATGATTCAATGAAATCCCATACTCTAGTACTTTCTTAAACACTTTCTCCAGATGTATAAATTGATCTTCCTCTTTTTTACTGTATGTAGTTAATTCATCTTAATATATAGCTAAGAATATATCTATGAAGTCAACAAATGCCACATCCATGGCTCTTTGAAAAGTAGCTCCTACATTTGGTAATCCAAATGACATCCTAACATAGACATAAGCTCCCCATGGAGTTGTGAAAGATATTTTATATTGCTCAGATTATTTTACCACCACTTGATTATAACCCAACAATCCATCCATCATGGATAAGAATTCAAATCTAGTCATTTTTTTTAACATGGCTTCCATGTTTGTAAAAGGATAATTATCCTTCAATGTTGACATATACAAATTCCTGAAGTCAACACAAAGTCTAATGTCACGATTTTTATTCCCGACTGGAACAAGATTTAAAACCTACGTAGAATGCATGATAGCCTTATTGATCTTTGCATCCCTCAACTTTACAAGTTCTTCCTGCATCTTAGTTTGCAAAATGGGATTAATTGGCCTCTATTTTTTCCTAAAGGGATTAGCATCTATTTTCAAAGGAATTTCATGTTATGCCTTCAAGTCATCATATGACCATGCAAACACATGTCTAGACTACCTCAATAGAGAAATGAGCATTATCTTGACTTGAGGTTTCATCTTTTTCCCAATATACACCTTCTTTGGAGCATTCTTTGTTCGAAGGTTCACTTCCTCCAAATCCTCTTTGTGTGAGGAGTTTTGCTTAGCATTACTTATATTAGGGCCATCAAACACCATTTCTAATGCTACCAGTCCTTTGGGAATCTTATTGGTCTTCAATTTGATAATCACATTCCCAAATATAGTTTCCTTACCATCCACTTCCTCCACAAAGGCTCCAAATTCAATTTCCTAACCTTCATATTCATCAATACACTACAGGAATCTCAAGATGTCAACATCATCATTAAAAACCTACTAGTTATTTTTATTATCGGGAAATGAGGGTCTAACTTTGAATTCAACCTTTGAAATGACAATAAATGTAATGTCATTTGGTAATAGGGAATTATTAGTAAGTAAATCTACCACTCTATTGTTTCCCCTATGAAACCAATCAGTGCCAAATGCATCAAACTAGTCAATTGAATCCTAGACAACATTTATATATTGTCTTAATCTAGTATTCTTTGATGCATATTTTCCTCTAATTGTAGTAGCAAGGCTTCATACTTAGCTACATTGTTTGTGCAAGAAAATAGTAATTAAAATGAAAATTTGAAAGTCTTACCACTGGGGGAAATAAGTATTACCATTGCACCAACTCCTTCCTTTGAGCAAGCTCCATCAAGACACATATTCCACAAATCATCATCATTTTCTTATTGTGTTACTTCCTTTTCCAAGGGTGCAATTTTTTTTTCTTCCTCTTCTTGTAACTCTTCAATTCTGAAGTTTTCATACCAATGTCTACAAAATAAATTCTACTTTCTTCTCCCACAAACTCAATGATAGATGGAGTTCTTGGTTCCCTCATAATTTTTATGTCCTTTCCCTTAATTGAAAAATTTGTAGAGGACATGTCACATTGCATGCTACCTCCCATGTAAGCACTACACTTTCTTGACAACAACATGACATAATTGGGTGGGATGTCCACCACAACTATGCTCATGACAAACTCCTTCTCATGGAAGGTAGCTAATATGTATGGAACATATTTAATAACTCCAATAATAGGGACTTCTATAGAGTACATGGTATAAAAAATTTCATAGGAACAATAAATTTTCATGCCTATTTCCTTCTTTATCTCCACTAGCATGATATTGGATGATGCTCCTGAACCAATGGGTGAAGCCACAATAGTGGTTTACAATTCTAGTGAGGAAGGAAAACTTACAAAAAATGACCCCATGGAAAAAAAATTGATTTTGGGGATTCGAACGAACTAGTTGGTTCAAATGAACCAAAAAAGGGTCGCTCCAACCAAGGTTTGAGTGAACCAAATTAAAGCATGCACAGACAAAAAAACATTTGAAAATCCCTTTTGAAAGGGGGTGATAGGGTAGGGTTTGATGGAACAATCACTATTCCATGCTCTGGATCTTTGTTTGCAAGATCTACTTGGTGTCTCCACCACCTTAACCTTTAGGACCTACCTCAAGTTTAGGTACCCCTGGTTCTACTGGCCAACCCCACTATCATCTCACTTCCAATCTACCAAGTCTCCCTTGGTGCAATGCTTCTATTCTTCCCTTATCCCTTAATCTTCCCTAAAGGCTAACCTTAATCTCAACACTCAATTTGATCTTTGTAGGGGTGTAGAGATGTCTCCCATAGCTTCAAACCTTCCTCCTAGGGTTCTTGAAAGTTCACCATACTCCATCTTTTCATTGCTCTCACTAAACCCTCATTTAGGGTTAAAAAGGCTACTAGCCCAAGAGCCCCAATTAGGTCTCCAACTCTGAGAAAACTGGTTAGAACTCTCAAGTTCTCCAAAGACCACCCAATCTTCCCTTTAGCTTGCTATGGTACATAACCATCTCTCAAATATTTTTGGGGTCCTAAGTCTCCACTACCCATACAACACTTCTCAATTGGAAATGTTCAAGAACCTAGGTTTTTGAAGGTCTTTCCTTATCTTTTTGCAGACTGTCAAAGGTTTCCTCTCATCAAACAGGTTGATGGGGCTTCCTCCTTCTTAGTAAGCCTTGGCAAGGAATTCACCTACCCTCTCCACACCATGAATTTCTAGGAGATAGTCACCCCTTCTAGTTAAGTGCCTTTCACTTCCTGTCTTTCCTAGTCGGGCACTGTCAAGCTCGCCTAGGAGAAGACTTTTTTCATGATTCCATGACTCCTCACCACTCCTAACACTAAACTATATATAGACATGGAGCCTAATCACAGTTCCCAAGGGCCCATACACAAGTACAGTGGGAAGTAATTAGAACTCCATCCTTTGCAGACTAACTGTCTGGTCAGCAACTTAAAAACAAACAAACTAAATACAAAGTAACGCCTACAAATTGAACAAACAAACTAATTAACACAAAAAAAAGCTTCTACCATAGTTACACTACATTCTATAAAAAAACTACAAAGCCATGATCGCTCTTGATCACACAAATTCAAAGAAAACATGGAAAATTACACAATTCTTTCACTGTCCTCCTTTGTATTCATGAAGTCTTAAACATTACAAAAGCTTCCAACCTTGCTCTTAGGTTGAAGCACCCCATAAATAGGTTCTCCAATTCAGTTAATCTCGAGCCTAACTATTCCATGGCCGCTTGTGGCTTTCCATAGGCCTTATTTTCAAAATCTTAAAGAAAACTATCACCTAGGAAGGTCTACAAGGTCCTAAATCATCCTTGTAGCCAAATTCCAAACTAACAAATGGTCAAAATGACCTTCACTAACTTAACGCAAGCTCTCAAATGCCTCTAAGGCACAATTACAAGAATTAGAAGTATTTTGCTACCTGTGACATAAAACAAAGTGCTAAATCTTAACCTTCTAGGTAACCTTCCTAGATGCACTTTGGGGTGCTCCTACACCATTCTCCCCCTCTACATTGAATTTAAGGAATGTGAGGAGATATTAGAGATGGTTCAATACCTTGCTTCTTGAACTGAGCTTCATCCAACCATGTAGCCTTAAATTCATGTTTGTCTTCCACTTGACAAGATGCTCCATGTATACTTTATGCCTTGTAGATTTCTTCACCCTTGACTCCAAGATCCTTTTTGCCTGAAGCTTGTCTTGAATAGGTAAGGGTATGTTGCTTACTTCCTTGAAGATCTCCCTACTGGTCTGATCTATGTTATTGATTGTCCCCTTGTATCTGATAAAATCAGCTACATTGAAGACAGGTGAAATTCCCAAATATACAGGTAACTCCACCTTGTATGCATTCTTCCCATAATTGGCTAATACCTTGCATGGTCCCACTTTTTTCATCTGCAATTTGGTTGATATACCCTTTTGCACCCTTGATTTGTTAAGGTGGACCATGACATAGTATCCTACTACAAATTGGAAATCCTTTCTTGACATATCTACCTTGTCTTTCAACTTTTGTGTAGCCTCGGTGACTGTCCTCTTTACCTGCTCATGAATCTCTTTCATGGTTTGAGTGAAATTTTCTGCATGTCCACTCCTATGTTCCATAGCTCTGAGATCCCTGAGCTCACATATACCTCTTGGGTGCATTCCATACACAATCTCAAAAGGACTCTTCCCTGTGGTCTGATTTACACTATTATTATAAGCATACTCAGCCTGTGAATAACCATATCCCAGGTCTATCCATATTCTTTAGTTAGGAACCTTAGAAGGTTACCTAGCACCCTATTAACCACCTTTGTTTGACCATCAGTCTGAGGATGGTAAGTTGATCCAAAAGACAGGTTGGTACCTAATCTACTCCATAGAGTCTTCCAAAAGTGACTCATGAACTTCACATCCCTGTTTGAAACAATGCTTAAAGGAAATCCATGGATCCTTACAATTTCCTTAAAGAAAAGGTGAGCTATATAGCTATCATCATGAGTGGTTTTACAAGGAATAAAGTGACTCATCTTGCTGAATCTATCTACCACCACATACACACTACCAAATCCAGTCTTGGTCTTAGGGAGTCCTACCACAAAATCCATGCTAACACACTTCCATGGTCTGTTAGGATTGGGTAGGGGTTGATATAGGCCATGATTACTAGCTCCTCCCTTAGCTTTCATACACACAACACATTGCTCCACATACCTCCTGACATCTCTTGACAACTTAGGCCAATAGTAGAACCTTTGCACTAGTTCTAAAGTCTTGTTGATGCCAAAATGTCCACTAAGACTTCCATTATGCTTTTCCTAAATGAGGTTTTCTCTCATTGACCCTTTTGGAACACATAACTGATTCCCTTTAAACAACAATCCACTTTGCAATGTATACTCTGAGTATTGGCTATGAAAATTATTCTCAAAGTCAGAACATACCTTGTAGGCCTCTGAGAAATCTTCATCCTCTCAATAGAGATCCTTGAAACTCTCTATGCCAATGCTCTTGATCTGTATCTCTTGCACTGTCAGCAATCTTCTACTCAATGCATCTGCTACCTTGTTCAATTGTCCCTTATTGTGCTTGATGGTGAAAGCAAAATCTTGGATGTACTCCATCCATTTCAAGTGTCTATTGCTCAACTTATCTTGGGTGTTGATATAACTAAGTGCCTAATTGTCAGTAAAGACCACAAACTCCCTGGGTAGAAGGTAATGCCTCCACTTCCTAAGTGACTGAACCAAAGCATAAAGTTCTAGATCATAGGTAGAATACTTCTTCTTAGCTTCATTAAGCTTTTCATTGAAGAAAGCTATGGGCCTGCCTTCTTGACTAAGCACTCCTCCTACTGGAACTCCACTAGCATCACACTCCACAATGAACAACTTGTCAAAACTTGGTAATAAGAGAATAGGTTGAGTTGCCACTTCTTGTTTTAGTTTCTCAAAACCTTTCTCAACTTCTTGAGTCCACACAAACTTAGTTTTCAAGCAACCCTTGATTGTCTCTAGGATTGGTGCATATATGCCACTAAAGTTTCTTATAAATTTCCTATAAAATTGAGCCAATCCATGGAAACTTCTTACCTCAGTCCATGTGGTTAGTGTAGGCCAATTTACGATAGCTTCCACCTTGCTTGGATCCATTTTCAATGATCCTTAGGATACTACAAAACCCAAATATACAAGCTCTTGTTTGAAAAACTCACACTTCTCTAGGTCGATGGCCAACTTCTCCTCTTGTAATCTTCTAAGAACCAACTCCACATGCTTTAGGTGTTCTTCTATTGTCTTGCTAAAGATGAGGATATCATCAAGATATACCACCCCAAATAACCCTGTAAAGTCCTTGAGCACTTCATTCATGAGCCTCATGAATGTGCTAGGGGCATTAGAGAGGCCAAATGGCATAACTATCCACTCATACAATCCATCTTTTGTCTTAAATGTTGTCTTGCACTCATCTCCATCCTTGATTCTGATCTGATGGTATCCACTCTTGAGATCCAACTTGGCAAAGTACTGAGCTCCTCCAAGACAATCCATCAAGTCTTCAATCCTAGGAATAAGGAACCTATACCTGATTGTGATTCTGTTTATTGCTCTAGAGTCAATGCATAATCTCCACTTGCCTCCTTTCTTGATTTCTAAGACCACTAGTACTGCACATGGGCTGATGCTCTTCCTAATCAAGCCTTGATCCAATAACTCGTGCACTTGTCTAGCTACCTCTTGATTTTGATCCAGTGTAAGCTTATAAGCTGCTTTGTTAGGCAATGATGATCTAGGTATGAAGTCAATTTGATGACTAATGGCCCTTTTAGGAGGTAAAGTTGCAGGTGCACCATCACTCACTATATCCTTATACTTCTCAAGCGATTTCTGGACTGCTCTGGGTATGACTATTTTTTCAGTCTTGTCTTCTTCTTTGGACTACAACATGATCACATAACCTTCACCCCCTTGATGTAGGTTGTTAAGGAACTCCTAGCCACTAGTTAATAGGACACTTGGTGTCTTTGACTGTCCTTCTTCTTCTTCTGACAATGACTGCAACTTAAAGGTCTTCCCATCCTTTTAAAATGAAATAGTATTCTCCTTACCATCATACATGGCACTTCTGTCATACTACCATGGTCTACCCAATAGTAGATGGCATGCATCCATGGGTAATACATCACAGATTAGCTTATCCTTGTACCCTCCAATGGAAAACTCCACCATTACTTTCTCATTAACAGGAACACTCTACCCTTTGTTCAACCATGTTACTTTGTAGGGGTTAGTGTGGGGTACCTTCTCCAATTTTAACTTCTTTACTACCTCTTCTGAGATGATGCTATCTGTTAAACCTGGATCTACACTGACCTTACATACTTTCCCAAGTATCTTGCATCTCACTCTAAATAGAGCTCTTCTTTGTTTTGGTTCCTCCTTGACCGGTTGTTTGATCAAAACTCTCCTAAACATCAAATTCTCCCCCATTTCAGATTCAATATGACTGATCTCTGGTGATTTAGTGCTCATGGTGTCCTCTTGTGCATATGCCACCCTCTTCTCAGCATTTGATGAAGATTCTTTCTCTGGGCACCTATAAGTTGGATGTCCTACTTGACCACAATGGTAACATTTCATAGTAGCAAAATATGAATTGCTCCTGCCTACTCCTCTTCCTCTATTTGATCCTCCTTGAGAACCTCTACTTCTTCCATAACCTCCTCTAGAAGGTGTTTCACTCCCATGCTTAGTGATTTTAGACTCACCTTGGTTTCTTTGCTCATTCCCTCTACCTTGGTAGCCACCTCTATGTCCTCTTTGATCTCTTTGATCTATGCCTTTGCCTCTACTCTTAGAAGCCTGATCATGTTTTCTCTTGCTTCTTTCCTCAATCTTAATAGATAATTGATAGCATTGGTGTACTGTCTTAGGACTTAGAAGAATCATCTCCTCTTGGATTTTCCACTTCAAGCGGTTAAGATACCTAGCCACCTTGAGACTTTCATCTTCTGAAACATTGGACCTCATACAAATTTTTTGAAACTCCTTAGTGTAAGTGCTCACATCTTGGTCTCTTTGCCTCAAGCTTTGCCTCTTCTTGTGTAACTGAATCTCATAATCATCTAGTATATATGCTTCTCTCACTTTTGCCACCATACCTTTCCAAGTTGAAATAGGCTTCTTGCCTTCCTTTTCCCTCTTTGTTTGAATGAATTTCCACCATGTCAAGGTAGATCCTCTCAATCTAGACTTGGCCACCTTCACCTTCTGTACTTCAGTGACTCCATCACATTCAAAATGGTTCTCCATGCCTTTTATCCAGTCTATGACTAGATCAACTTCCAATTTGCCACTAAACAGTGGTATGCCTTCAAGTACTTTCCCACACAAAGTTTTCAATGCCTTCAAGAAAGGCACCTCTTATAGAAAAGGGTCAGGTTTAGGGGTATTTTCTTCCTTTGCAACCTCTTCACTCTTTGGTTCCCTGCCCTCCAATCTATCATTGACCTCATCGGCCTTGATTTGCACATTGTTCAATGCTTGCTCTAGTTGAGCTAGTCTTTCTCTCAACCTCCAATTATCTTCCTCCTGATCTTCAACCTTCTTTGCCAACTCAAATTTTGTTACCATGGTTGTGGAACCACTAGATTCAAGGTCTTACATACAAGATTCTATCCCAAATCTTTAACTTGCTCTAATACCAATCTGATAGGGTAGGGTTGGATGGAACAATCACTATTCCATGCTCTGGATCTTTGTTTGCAAGATCTCCTTGGTGTCTCCACCACCTTAACCTTCAGGACCTACCTCAAGTTTAGGTACCCCTGGTTCTACTGGCCAACCCCACTATCATCTCACTTCCAATCTACCAAGTCTCCCTTGGTGCAATGCTTCTATTCTTCCCTTAGCCCTTAATCTTCCCTAAAGGCTAACCTTAATCTCAACAATCAATTTCATCTTTACAGGGGTGTAGAGATGTCTCCCATAGCTTCAAACCTTCCTCCTAGGGTTCTTGAAAGTTCACCATACTCCATCTTTTCATTGCTCTCACCAAACCCTCATTTAGGGTTAAAAATGCTACTAGCCCAAGAGCCCCAATTAGGTCTCCAACTCCGAGAAAACTGATTAGAACTCTCAAGTTCTCCAAAGACCACCCAATCTTTCCTTGAGCTTCCCAGGGTACATAACCATCTCTCAAATATTTTTGGGGTCCTAAGTCTCCACTTCCCGTACAACACTTTTCAACTGGAAATGTTCAAGAACCTAGGTTTTTGAAGGTCTTTCCCTATCTTTTTGTAGACTGTCAAAGGTTTCCTCTCATCAAATAGGTTGATGGGGCTTCCTCCTTCTTAGTAATCCTTGGAAAGGCATTCACCTACCCTCTCCACATTGTGAATTTCCAGGAGATAGTCACCCCTACCAGTTAAGTGCTTTTCACTTCCTATCTTTCCTAGCCGAGCACTGTCAAGCTCGCCTTGGAGAAGACTTTTTTCATGATTCCATGACTCCTCACCACTCCTAACCCAAAAATATATAAATGCATGGAGCCTAATCATAGCTCCCAATGGCCCATACACAAGTATAGTGGGAAGTAATTAGAACTCCATCCTTTGCAGACTGACTGTCAAGTCAGCAACTTAAAAACAAATAAACTAAATACAAAGTAACGCCTACAAATTGAACACACAAACTAATTATTGCAACACAAAGATTATACCATAGTTACACTACATTCTATAACAAACTACAGAGCCATGATCACTCCTGATCACACAAATTCAAAGCAAACACAGAAAATTACACAATTCTTTCACTATCCTCCTTTGTATTCATGAAGTCTTAAACATTACAAAAGCTTCCAACCTTGCTCTTAGGTCAAAGCACCCCATAAATAGGTTCTCTGATTCAGTTAAGCTCGAGCCTAACTATTCCATGGTCGCTTGTGGCTTTCCATAGGCCTTATTTTCAAAAATTTAAAGAAAACTATCACCTAGGAGGGTCTACAAGGTCCTAAATCATCCTTGTAGCCAAATTCCAAACTAACAAATGGTCAACATGACCTTCACTAACTTAACGCAAGCTCTCAAATGCCTCTAAGGCACAATTACAAGAATTAGAAGTAGTTTTCTACCTGTGACATAAAAACAAGTGCTAAATCTTAACCTTCTTGGTAACCCTCCTAGATGCAATTTGGGGTGCTCTTGCACCAGGGGATTCACGCGAACTTGAGTTCAAGCGAACCCCCCTTTGTCCTCATTCTCCCCCTTAGGCACTTTGGAAGTCCAAATTTTTACGCTTCGAAGCTTGGGTTGAGGATGAAAATGGAGGAGACTTCACAAGCCCAACTGGGATCAGGTAGTCCTCAGAACAAGCTATCAAACGACTATAATTTTAGTATGTTTTGGTTTTATTATGTATTTTTTTTTTTAGTTTTATTAAACATAGGTTTTTCACCAAAAATCAAGCTCTTTGTTCTACACATGTGGAAAGATAGAAGATTATCAAAAAAAAAATTGAAAAATATGAGTTCACTAGATATTGAAGTCCTTGATCCATAAAAAAAAAAATTGAATTTTGATAAATACAAAAAAAGTTACGCATTATACGACCACACTATGTCTGAATTGTAATTGGTTTGACTTTGAAACTTGATTAAAGAAAAAATATTCAATAAAAAACTATCTAACCAAGTGGAAGCACTAGATATTAGATTTACAAATCTAAATTTGAAAGAATTAGAATTTTATCCTTCATGGAAAAAAAGTTATGCATTATACGGTGTGCGTCACTTTTGAAAAATGTTATTTTTTGAAAAAAAAAAGTTTTCATGGGAGATGGAAAAAGAAGTGCAATCTGATTCCAAAAATTTTGAAAAAAATATTTTTAGAATCTACAGACAAAATGTGATGAGACTCTAGTTTGCACCATCTTCAAATTCCTCACGGTTTAACCGCTATAGGTGCCTGAATGTGAAGATTTAGTTAAAAATAATAATTCCAGTGTCTAGTTTGGCCAAAAATTGTAAACCACTATTGTGGGATGACCCCAATCATGCAATTATTTAGGAGCTTCCCATCAACAATCAAGGTTACATAGAAAGGATCAATATTGTTAGGGAAAGCAGTAATTGTGCCACCCAAATAAATTTTAGAAATTTCACCAATGTCTCCCTCCATTACTTCATCACTGACTTGATTCCCACTCACTTCAGGATAAGAATACAACCTTTCATCTTCATATGCCTAAGTGGCACCATTGATAAGGGACATTTCATTTTTGTTATGTTCATCAATTCTCATCATCTCCATGAATGGAACATTCACCTTAACTTGAGACAATAGATGAAACATGTCAAGTGGATTATACTTTGGAAACTCATAAGGGACTACACTTTATTCTTTGAATTGAACCTTTTGTTGAACCTATTTCTTTTTAGTCTCTTTCTTATCATGTGTCTTTTCTTGATCAACTCCTAACTTTTGGTTCTTGACTTTAACAATTGAAACAACCACTTCATCAAGCTTCTTTGTTGCACAATACTTTTTGGCCCAAATCCGAGGTCCTTTGTTTTCCTTAGCCTTGACATCTCCTTTCTTAAACTTGGCCAATTATTTTGTTTTAGTCCCCTTCTTCCCTACATTTTGTTCCTTCATAAACATAATGCTAGGCTTACCTTGATTACAGTTAACAACTCTACTTCTTAAGTTATGATTATTCCTAGCTTTCTCCACTAATATCACTATCATCTACTTATACTTATCATCAGAAGGTCTTCTTAGAGACAAATCCATTTATTTTGTCTCCATGGAATGCATGTTGTCCTTAATGTCTTCATCTTCATCAAGGAAAATTTGTTGATGGTAGGAATCTGATTTATGTCTTTGGTAGTCAACATCAACTTCTTGTGATTCTTTTTGTGAAGAACACTCCTCATCAGAAACATCTAATCAATGAATAAGCACATTCACTTCAACATCATTTTATTACATTGGCTCATAGTCATTTGATTAAGCTTGTTCTTCTTCAAACTACCTTTCCACCAAACATGTTTGAGAAGCATGTGGTAACTGTTAGACAACACACCGAGGTGTTTCATTTTCAAAATTGACTGAGTTTTTTTGCAAAGGATCAGGAGGAACTTTATTTTGTGTATTCTTCTAATTGTTGGAAATTTTCTTTTGATTAAATTCCAATTAGTATTGTATGGATGGTCTTTCAGCCTAGGAGGTCTTTCATTCTTTTGAAAATTTGGCTTATCATTGGAAAGACCCTTTTCTTATCTTGCAAGTCTATAGCTAATGTCCTTCATGGAACTTGTAATATTATCAGTCTTTTCTTCAAGAAAAGATTCTTTTTCTACAAAGTTTTTTTCCTCTTTCTTGGGGTTCTTTAGGATATTTACATCATCTCTTCTCCCAACTTTACTAGTTTCTCTACTGATATTTTCAATGTTGATTACATCTTGAAAGCCTCTCTTAAGGTTTGAGGATTCTTGTCCAGCAAGTGGTAACTAATCTTTGCATCAAATTCATTGTAATAGTTCACTAAGCATACAGTATCATTTAGTCTCAAATGAGGAGGTAGTTTATTCTTGGCCTTCTGAAACCTTAGATTGAAGTTAGAAATTGCTTCATTTGAAAATTTAGAAATGTTGTTTAATTGGTTGAGGTTGAATCTTGAATCGGTCTTGTGACTATATTATTCTCTAAATAGCCTCTTGAACTCTTCCCAAGAACCAACACTCTTAGTTAGTAGACCTCTAAACCATTCACTGGAATCCTCTATTAGTGATTGTATGAAAAGATTCATCATCACATCTTTAGCCTCCACTTCAAATTCACCATTACATTAGCAAATGCCTTCAAGTGATCTTCACCACTTATTACATTGTTACTAGAGAATTTTACCAATGCAGGTCTGATGTCTTTAGGGAACTGATTTGGATAACTAATAATTTTAGTAAACCACAACTATTGGTACCTATCTACTTGTATTGGTCTCCTGGTGAACCTATCTCTATGATTATCTTGAGGTTCACCATCATCTTGATTAGCAGACTACTTGTTTCCTTTTCTATTTCTATCTCCACCATTACAACCACCTCCATTTTTCTTTCCACCACCACCACTTCCTTCTCCATCCTCATAATAGATATTCTTATTTTTGTGGTTACCTCCACCACCAGAACCCTAGTCTCCACCACCACCTCCACTAGGAGTGTGTTGGCCAAACTTATTCTTATGTCAATGAGAATTATTAGAGCTTGAAGGTCCCAAATAAGGGATAGAGGTTTTAAGGAATGAGATATTCCTTGCTATCTTTGCATTTGTATCCTCAATCTCCATTTTATCCAACTCTTGTTGTAGCTTCTCATTTTCTAACTACAATCTCAATATTTTAGGGTTAGGAGGTGCATTTGATGCAATGAAATTGGTCTTGGCATTTTTGGTAAAGGAATTATTACATGAGGTGTTTTTATTTGTATTGGTTTTTTTACTAGGGATGTTTTTATGATGTTCATCAGCAGGTTTCTTCCCATGATCCACAAGTTTCTTAGTAGAAAATTTATCTATGAATTTAGTAGTAGTAATAGAAGTGGTGTAAGTACTAGCAGTAGAGGTTCCTATAGGATTGTTCACCTTAGGAGGATCAGGGATTGTCTTGGTAGTAGATTTAGAGGTATTCTCAAGAATTGACCATTTTTTTTGTTGCGTCTTTCAGCTTTTCAACTCTTCTTCTCCAAGAATCCATTTCAAGCATCTTTTCTTTAATCATTTCCTCTCTTTCATTCAATTGTTTCTCCTCCAACTACCTTTATTTTTTCTCCTCCAAATCCTTAAGTATGAGTTCTTCCTTTTCCAAGGCTTACATATCCTTATCTATATCATCTTCATCTTCCAAGACATCTTCAGACTCACTAGGCTCAAGAGTATAAAATGTAAGGTTGGTTCTCTCTCAGGTGAATGATGTGAAGCTATACTATGGGATTTACACCTCGGTTTGAAGTTACCATAATTAAAGAAAGATTTACCACTAGGAGCTGAAATATCTAAGAACTTCTTATCCTTTTTTCTAGAATTCCCATCTCTCTTCTTCCATCAATATTTCAAGGTTATTATCAAAAACTTCGTTAGTGAGAAGCCCATTCTCATTTACATTAGATGGTTTATTATGAACATTTACATTTGAAATAGGAGATGCATTAGCAGGAATTTTAGTGGACTTACCCACTTCATCATTCTTCTTTATCCAGGATCCCTTCTTGCTTTTAGGTAGCTCATATTCCAACTTCTTCTTAGGATTCTTCTTCATTCTATTTCTAGTTCCATGCAATTTTTCAGACTTCTCTTTACAATTCTTCCTTTTCTTTTATTCTCGGAATTCTAACATTACGCTGGCACAAGAGACTTTAGAGTTGCCACCCACAATGTTGGGAAATAAAATTTGATTACAATTTGTAGATGCACTCATAATCTCATAGAAGACATTGAACATAACCCAGTATGAAATGGAAAATGAGACCAAAACTTTATGCATAAAATTGGGCTTGAGTTATTGGTGAAAATTGGTCTAAAATGTTCTATATATATTGAAGAACAATGAAAATGAGTGCTACATGGAACATTCATTGCCATGAGATATGGGTTATTGTGAACCACTACTCATGAAACATGGGTCAATGAGTTTTACTCGAAACTAAATGGTTGAATCCTGATAGCAATTTCATAGTTTGAAACACTCTAGAAAATACATCCTACTTATCAACAATGAAAATGGTTGGCTATAACTAGACCCAATCTAACCTAGAGACTTTTGATTGGAATTGTCCCTAGTAGATTTGCCAATCTGTTGGTTATTTTTTAAGAACCAAACTTAATCTCAACCATTATATATGAATTTTCCATAATTCAATAGTCAATAATGGTGAGAATTTACCAATGAACAAGTAGAAGCTTGTTAGGCTTTACCTCTGCACTTCAGGATCTGCAAGACCCAAGAGGGTGATATGTTTTAAATGGTACTCTTATGCCAAATTATCATGAACATTGTGAATAAAATATACATTTCCAAATTATGTTGAGCAACCAACGAGCTTCTTTGAGGTTGTTGCTTAGGAATCACATGGCCTTGAGGCTTCCTCTTTGGTTGTCTCTAATGGCGAGATCGTTGACGCTTTTTAAGACAATAATGTTGTGCCCCCTTTTGAGGTTGAGAGTGGGCCTTTGGCTGCCACTTTTTGTGACAGTGTTTCGGCTATATTTTTGGGTGGCTCTCTTGATTTGGCCATGCCTGCTGAGAGGAATACAGATGAAATCTTTAAGACAATGACTGTTGGCTTTCCTCCTATGGAAAATGGTGTGCTAGCTTGGCTTGATAAGGCAGCACAAGTGGAAGAGGGTTGGATCACTATAAACGAAAAAAAAGATAAGTCCTCTAAACCTCCTTTTGACATGACTCTTCGCTCCCACAAGAGAAATTCTAAATGTAAATCTTGATGGTTCTTGGTCGGGGGGCTGGTTTTTAGCTGGTTGTTGGCTATTTGATGGAATTTTTATCCTTGGTTGTATGTGCCTTCAGGTCTTTAATTTTTGACAACCTTCTGGTTTAGGGTTCCAGATCCATTCAAAATCTTCTTGTAAAGGGTTTTGGGGTCCCTTCAAAACCAGCTTCTGCCTTAATAAAAAATACATACATTCCTATAAGTTACTAATTAGATATAATCCTTCAAGAATCTGGCCAATCCTTTAACAAATTACTATCTAAAGCAAGGAATGGGTGGTTTCTCATAAAAAATTGTAACAATTTCGGGTGTGTAAGTGATTTTCGTTTAAGATTGTGCTCTTTGAAAAGCATGGGTTGACTCATTGACATCAAAACTGAACAAATTAATGGAACAATGTCTTATCCATGGGTGAAAAATTCATATTTGTAACAAACCATAATACATTGAATTAATTAGACCTAGCATTCATAAACTTGAACCATTGAAATATGGGGATGAAGGGAGAGTTCACCTCATTTCTCTAGGTCATTCGATCTTTTCCTAAGAACCTTAATTAGATTGACTATCAACCTCACAAGGTGAGTCAATTCTCAATTAGGAGGACCTAGGAAGGGGATTCTTTCAGATTTTATGGGTTCACCACCAAGAAAATTCTTGGAAAAGACAAGTAAGCATTCAACCTATAAAACCTAGTTATGCAAGCTAAATGAGAGATGCAAATGATGAAATTATGCAACAAAAAGATAAGATGTGTTTACTTGGGAATTTTGGAGATGTAAAAATTATTTCAGAAATGCAAAGAAGCTATCAAAAAGTGTCATGGAGGAGAAATACACCCTTATTGTTGTCTTAGTCTCGCTACTATTTTTCAGGGTAGATACAAAATCTTTAGATCTTGAAACGAACTCTAAAAAATACCCCTGGGAGGAATAAGACACCCTAGGTGGCATATTACTCCCATTTTGGATTTCTGAAAACTATGAATGTGAACCCGAGCTCCAAGGTCTATGCTTGCTTCCTCTCAGATCTCCGATTCTAAAACTTCTGAATTGGACTTGTAGGTGAGTTTCCGTGAAGATGATAACCTTTTCATAAAACTTTGCAACTTTTCAATCTTGCACTCCAAATGATCTTCAAGTCTTCAATTTAAATCTGCAATCACAAGCATACAAGAGAGGAAAACTTGTTGATTTTTAGTAAATGGGGGTTTTCCTTGGTCAAGCCCCTTGTTGGTAATTAAAACTTGAAATGAAATAAAATAGTGGAGGTAAATGATGAATGAACAACAAGCAATGTTACAACTCGCTAAAATCTTATTATAAAATCTATCAACTTTGTGTGGAATGGCTGCAATGGATGTAGATCCTGAAACACTTGAATGCTTGATAGATCTTGCTTGAATCAAAACCCTACATCACACATGTTAGCACAAAAAAATACATGATGTAAGAATCTCCTTTGATATGATGTTTTTTCCTTGATGATGGCTCCAAAATGCTTGAAGAACTACTCTTGAATTCTCTTGGATGAATACTTGAATGCTTAGATTGCTTAGATCTCTTGTTAGAT
The DNA here is from genome assembly GCA_007115665.2 of Sequoiadendron giganteum. Classification (NCBI taxonomy): domain Eukaryota; kingdom Viridiplantae; phylum Streptophyta; class Pinopsida; order Cupressales; family Cupressaceae; genus Sequoiadendron; species Sequoiadendron giganteum. The sequence goes on along the minus strand of CM021100.1, from coordinate 941,593,818 downwards.
TCTTAGATATCAAAAATGAGTGAAAGAACCTTGTATTTATACTTATCTATGCCTAATATCCTGAAATTACATCTCACCGAGCTGACATAGGAAAACATTAATTAAACGAAGCTAAATTTCGCCAAAATTTGAAATTAAATCTCAAAAATAAGCCACGGAGGACTAAGACACCTTAGGTGGCATCTTAATCCCAAGGCTCAATTCTCAAGGCACAGACTCGAAAAAGGGACCTTTTCAGTAGTGTTTAAAATTAGGATCCCAAGACCCTTGAGGGATTAAAACATACTAGGTGGAATTTTTGTCCCAACCCAAAAATTAGGGACACACAAAAAGAACCATTAAATGATCATTTTCCTTTTGATGATTTTCAGGATTAGCGAAAAAAAGATGTAGTTCGTTAGGCTTGTGGATGCAAAATAGGACCAATTAAGACATAAAGAAGGATAAATAAAGCAAGGCAAGCCCAAACAAGTGTGAAAATGCAAGGGTATGCATTTTACTACACTACATTTAGCCACCACTTTAGTGAGAGGATAACTTGCTTCAAACACAGACTAAAGTAGCCAACCACACAATCAAGAGGGGTTCAAATGTATGAATGCTCATAAGATAGGATGAAAATAATCAAGAGGATGGACAAGCCCGCAAGATCAAGATCTATGGTGAAGCAACATAGGCACAAAGGAACACACATGTAGATGATATATGAAGCCATAATCAAATTGCAAACATACACCATGAAACACAAGAAAAACAAAAAGGAAAAATAAAAATGCAATGGATCAAGCTTCAACTAGCTATCCAAGGTAGTGGACTAGGCCTAGGTTGTTTGTCAAAAAAGGTTTATAGGAGGAATGCATTGTCTACTATGAAAAAAAAGCTGCATGCTCACAAGGGCTAGTGGGAACTAGTTGTCTAGTAGGTGAGCCCCAAGAGGTCCATATCAACATCATACCCCCATGACTATGATAGGGACAAAAATAAAATGCATGCTCACAAGGGATAGTGAAGCTATTTTTTCACTAGGTAAGCCCTAGGAAACCATATCAAAGCCATACATCCATTACTTTAATAAGGAACAAAAAGAAAATGCATGCAAAAGAGATGTTCGAAGGGATTTTTGTTAGTTCATGTGAGGTATTAATCTTAGGGGACATTGTTCCTAATGTCTCCAAAAGAGGACCATTCAAAGGATAAAAGATTCACAACTTAGGGAATGTAGTGTATCACATCACCACTAAGAGGAATGTAATATGCTAAGATAGATCACGCTCTTGAAGGACATTACTCCCAATGTCACCAAAAAGAGGAAAAAACGTCACATGAAGTAAGAAATCATGTGAAGGAACATGAAAAGTAAATGCAAATTAAATCATGCCAAAGATAATTCCAATGTATGTCCCCACTTTAAAGAAATTGCTAACACCATATTTTGAGCAATTACTTTAAAGTAGCCAGAATGAAAAGGAAAAGAGGGTTTCCCCCCAAAAACACATAAGGGATATATGGATTTAGCATCAGTGTCTATCTTTGGTTGTAATGATATTAGACAGCTCAGAACTATCAACATTCCCAAAATACACATAGAACTAGAAGAATGACACAAAGAGAGCGAAAACAAACAAAAGCCTTTTTTGGTCAACATGGAAGAGACATAGGGTGTCTTGACACCTTGCATCATCCCCGAAAGGAAAACACAAGACAAAAAAGTGAATGAAAAGGAAAAGAGCATACAACATATAAAATAATGAAGGTAAAAATAGAGGAATGCGCAAAGAGAGAAGGAAAATTAAATAGAAAATTGTGGGGGATCACAATATGAACATGCAATCACACAAAGGAAAGAAAAAATAATAGTAAAGAAAATGCAGATCAACCATCCAATAGGTCATCTGCATCCTAGTCTTGTTCAATATATGTAGAATTAAGATCACTAGTGAGAGGGATCACATCAAGTGTTGTACTAGGAGATTCACCAAGTTCAACATGTGGTGCATCACTCAATTTAGGAGGATCATCACAGTTTTTATCATCTAAGCTCATGGAAGAAGAAACTAACAAATTCAATTCATTGCGGACTTGTTCATCAATTTTATCTATTTCTTCATCGTCATCCAAATTAACCACAACAGGAGAACGAATGATAATATCCATAGAAGGTGTTGGTCCTTGTTGTGCTAGAGGCATATGATCTATTTGTTCTTGTAAGAGAGGAGAGTCAACATTTATTTCTTCTATCAAATTCAAATTGCGATTTTCAATGTTGTTTTCTTTGTTCATCTTTTGAGCAATGGCATGATGTCTATGCCTACACTCTCAAGCATTTCCATTTCTTTTATTACGTTTTTCAAGCTGCATTTGGGTAGGAGCGGGTTTTTCAACCATAGGTTTATTTTATTCTTGTGATGGAAGAATGGAAGAAGCCATGGAATGTTGTTCAACCACTTTTTCTTTGGCTTTATAAATTTTCTTAGGAGGTGAATTATGACTTTTTTGGTTTTCTCTTGGTCTTTTGTAGGAAATAGGAAAGGGATTTTTCATGGTTGTGTCTTGGTTAGAGGGAAGGTTTCTAAGATCACTATTATTTTCTTGAAGAGGTGGAGGTTAAAGTATGGGTGGAGGTAAATTTTCAAGGGATAATTTGGTTATGCATTGTGCTTTGAAATTTTGGTAGGATAAGAAAAGGAAGCTTGTGTGTGGTCTTATAGGTTCCATGGGCTCAGGCCAAAAATAGTCTAAGGAAAAGTTTCCATGGGAAGATAGAGGGATAAAGCCACTATGGTTCAGAGTGAATATTTCATTATCATCTAGAAACTTTAAGAACTTATGGAAAAAGGATGGGACCACATTCATGGAGTGAATCCATTTATAGCCTAACTTCACACAAAATTATTCTAAATTAGAGATGATAGAGAATGATAAATTTGATTTATTAGGTCCTACTTTTAAAGGGAGTGTGGTTGATCCCATTGTAGCACAAGCAAAACCATCATTTTTTTTAATCCATGATTTAGGTTTATCATATCTATCTTGAGTAAGTTCATGCACATATAAGAGTTCTTCTATGATCACATTCCCTCCATAGATGGGATCAATTAAAATCCCAAGAGTGGGAATATTATTGATTCTGCCGACTATGTAAAGAGGACCATCAAGTGCATGTTCGATTGTTTCTTCTGAAGAGAAGGTAATATCAGTAGGAATTATAGTTAGTTGTTTACAAGGCTCGATGTCAATCACTCCTATCATTCTACTAATAGGAATTTTGTAATTAGTATCCATAGGATTTTTTTTTTTATTGCTCATGTTATCATCATTTGTGTCAATGTTCATCACATTGGGCTTAGTTTCACTAGCCTTAACAAGTGAATATTGTGGTCAGGTATGGGATTGGTAAATATTTGCATTTTTTGGCTAGGAGGAGCTAAATACTCATTAACTTCTTCATTCACACCTTGAATTAGGATATGATTGGAATTAATGATGTCTTGCACAATATGTTTAATGTGCTTGTAGTGTTCTATATCATGTCCTTTTTGTTGGTGATAAGCACAATAGGCATTGTGTCTAAAGCTCAGATGTAATGGCTTGCTAGGGTCAAGAGTTTGAATGAGAGGTAAGGTAAGAATGTTCTTGTTTAATAGCCAAGTCATGATATTGTGAATTGTGTTAGGTAAAAGTGTGAATTTTCTTTGTGGACCCCCAAATATATAAGGATTACTCTTTTTGATAGAAGCTACTTGGGTATCAACTTTTTGGGTGACTTGGGAGGTAGGGTTTAGTTGAAGAAAACTTTTATTTTGTCTTCAAAAAGGTTATTAGGTGTTTTGGTTTGAGGATTCAGACTTGTCAGGATGGGTAGAAGTGGATTTTGGTTCATTACTACCTACAAAATTCTGATAATCATGAAGGATAGGGCGTAGGTGAATGAAGGAAGAAAATTTCATCATTGTAAGCTTGTCTCTTATTTTACTTTGTAAATTATATATGAACATATTATGGAGGTGAGAATCAAGAACCTTCACACTGATTTGGGAATACAGCGATTGGTAATGTGAAATAAATTTGGTGACTTTTTCACCCTCATTTTGCTTACATCTCATCAAATCAACTAATGTCATTTTAGGAACCATATGCACTTGGAAATTCTTAATAAAGCCTTCAAAAAGTTCATTGAATGAATGAATTGATTTATTCAGTAATGCAGACAACCAATCCAAGGAAATGTCTTTCAAGGATCAAGGAAAGAGCTTAGCCAAAAGTTTTTCCTCAAGGATAAAGTCACTGCATAAAGCAGTAAAGGCATTTACATGATTAGCATGATCTCCCTTTTCTTCAAATTTCTTAAATCTAGGGATCTCTATACCTTGTGGCACTAGAGTTCTCAATATCTCCAAGGATAATGGGTTTCTTTTGACATAATATGAAGGTGGGCCATTTTGATTTTTGTTTATGGTGGAAACTTGGCGTTGAATGGATGAAAGGCTTTGGAAGAGGTGGTTAATGATAGGGTCATTGCTTGTGGTTTGAGATGGAGGTGAATATGAAGGTGGTGTATATGTGTGGGAAGGAAAAGTGAATGGATTGCTTGTGGGAGGAGGTATGAGATTAGAGGCCACATAGGTATAAGGAGCACTAGTGAAAATGTGTGATGTAGGAAGGATATTACTAGTTGGTTGATCATTGTGGTCACTTGAGTTGTATAGGTAGGAATAGATGCTATGGTTGAAGAGGGAGGAGTTCGATTCCCTCCTTGGTCTTGCACATTGTTTGAATCTTGAGCACCATTAGTGGTGGAAGGAAGATGTTTTCCAAAGATGTGAGATATATTACACACAACTTCCACTCCTTCATTGCTTTCCATCATGCGGTGAATACTATCTATAGTAGGTATGACAGTGTTGGAATGTTTTCAGTACTCACACTATATTGTAAGTGAGCTAGGTCTTCATGAATTCTCATTATGTTTTCTTGGGGAATATGGTCAATCATTTTTTGAACACTTTCCATAGAACTTGTGGGTAGGGTAGGCATGGAAAAAGAGGTATCCAAGGTATGGTCTATACCTAGTGAACTAGTACCAACACTAGGAGTAAGAGAGCTTGATAACCCAAGATCAACAATGAGTTTTTTATCATGGTATGCCATGAGTCTCGCACTGCATCTAACCATAGTATTAGCAGTAGAAAACCAAGTAGTACAACTCATCCAAGGGATACACCAAGGATAGTGCGATGAAAACAATCTCCTATGCTTGCAATTACACTTGAAATGAAAGAAATTGGAACAACAACAATTTTACAAACTATAGCAAAAATTTGAAAGCATCCAACAAAAGCATAAAAAAGAAATTTAAAAGCATCCAATAGAAGCATAAAAAATAAATAGACAATAAACAACACACAGAGGGTTTTGAGCCAGAAACCTTAAGAGGGACTAAGACGCGAGGAAGGGAATTTTAGTCCTAGTAGAGGTTTTTGTTAGAAAAATAGCTAATTCTGAGTTGTCTACAATGGTTATAGGTTTCCTATTTAGGGATTTGATGTTTGGAAATAGAAAACTATGCAAATGGATGCAAGGAAAAGTAACTAATAATAAGAAATTGAATGCAAACTTGAATGCACCTTTTTCAATTTTCAATGCAGTAAAAATGTTTATAAATGCAATTGGAATGATTAACCATGCACATTTTAGTTTTTTAATGAAATGAAATGATGTAAGAAAGTAAAAATTCCACCTATATGCACTTTCACTAATTCAAATGCAAGAAACCCTAGATGTACTTTTACTAATGCAAGATGCAATGAATGCAATCTAGATCTAAGACTTCTATGGACTCCAAATCAACAAATGAATTCTCAAAAATTTCAGGTTCACCAAAATGAACCTTTAAAAAATGGGGATGAAGAGTGAGTTCACCTCATTTCTCTAGGTCATTCAATCCTGTCCTAAGAACACTAATTGGATTGACTATCAACCTCACAAGGTGAGTCAATTCTCAATTATGAGGACCTAGGATGGGGGTTCTTTTTAGCTTTTATGGGTTCACCATCAAGAAAATTCTTGGAAAAGACAAGTAAGAATTTAACCTATAAAACCTAGTTATGCAAGCTAAATGAGAGATGAAAAAGATTAAATTATGCAACAAAAAGATAGGATGTGTGTACTTGGGAAGTCTGGAGATGTAACAAGTATTCCATAAATGAAAAGAAGTTGTTGAAAAGTGCCAGTGAGGAAAAATATGCCCTTAATATTGTCATAGTCCCACTACCATTTTCGGAATAGATGTAGAATCTTTGGATCTTCGAACAAAATTTCAAAGAATCTTTAAAAAATAGGCTTCGGAGGACTAAGATGCCCTAGGTGGCATATTAGTCTCATTCTAGATTTCTGAAAACTCTAAATGTGATCTTGAGCTCCAAGGTTTGCACTTGCTTCCTATCATATCTCAGGTTCTGAAACTTCCAAATTTGACTTGAAGGAGATTTTTCATGAAGATGACAACTTTTTCATGCAACTTTGCAATCTTGCACTCCAAATGATCTTCAATTATTCAACCTAAATCTACAATCAAACACATAAAAGATAGGAAAAAATTGTTGATTGTTAGTAAATGGGGGTTTTCCTTGGTCAAACACCTTGTTTGTGATGAAATCTTGAAATGGAATAGAATAATGGAGGGAAATTATGAATGAAAAGCATGCAATGTTATAACTCGCCAAACCCTTGTTGTAAAATATTTCAACTTCTGTGTAATAGTTGGAATAGATTTCAATTTTGAAACACTTGAATGCTTGATAGATCTTTCTTGAATTTCTTGCTTGATTCAAAACCCTACATCACACATGTTAGCATAAAACACACATTATGCTAGAATCTCTTTTGATATGATGCTTGGATCTTAATGATGGCTCCAAAATGCTTGAATAACTACTCTTGAATTCTCTTGGATGAATACTTGAATGCTTAGATTGCTTAGATCTCTTATTAGATTCTTAGATATGAAAAATGATTGAAAGAACCTTGTATTTATACTTATCTATGCCTAATATCTCAAAATTACATTCCACCAAGATGAAATAGGAAATATTTATTAAATGAGGCTAAATCCTACTAGAATTTGAAATTAAATCTTAAAAATAAGCCAAGTTCTAAGACGCCCTAGGTGGTGTCTTAGTCCCAAGGCCCAATTCTCAGGGCATAGACTCCAAAAAGGGACCTTTTCAGGTGTGTTCAAAATCAGGGTCCCAAGACCATTGGGGGACTAAGAAAACTTAGGTGGTGTTTTACTAATGACCCAAAAATCTGGGACACACAAACAAAATCATTAAATGATCATTGTCCCTTTGATGATTGTCAAGATTAGCCAAAAAAAGATGTAGTTCATTAAGCTTTTCAATGCAAAATAAGACCAATTAAGACATAAAGAAGGATGAACAAAGCAAGGCGGGACCAATCAAATGTGAAAAAGCAAGGGTATGCATTTTCCTACACTATAAAACTATTATGGAATTGCTTTGCAATACAAATCAAGATCTCCTAGAACCGAAAATACTTTGTAATCCTTATAATTAATCACATAAACCTATGAACTCATCAAATCATTTAATTAATTCTTTGAATTAAAGTAGAAACAACACCATACATTCAACCAAAACAATTGAAGAAAAATAAAAGATCCTTGATAATTTTATTCATAATTCATGTGACAAAATACAAAGGAGTGAAATTGTTCTATAATTTTAAACTCTCATTCAGATGCCATTATTATTGTAAAACTATTATGCCTACGAAAAAACTAGAATTTGTACCTAAGACTCAAAACTATTCTATTCCTTTGTGCTTGGAATACAAAATATCATTTACATGAGTTCAAAGCTAAAACCAACCAAAGACACATGCAATTGGCCTTGAATTCCCGTTTATAGGAGTATGGGAGCAAGAAGCTTTGGCCCAAATTACACCTACAGTCACATTTTTTATTTGACATTCATTTTTATTTTAATTTCAAAACACCTCAAGTGGTTACATTTACATTTTGATGAGGGGGGAAAATATATAAGAAAAAAAATCCTTCCATTTGCTGAAGAAGATTTTCCCACCTTCCAAAAGGCATCTTTCATCGTTGTAGCAACACCAAAACATCTTCTCCATGAGGCAAAAATGTCTTCCATGTTTACGTCCAATCGAAAGAAACTTGTAAAACAAGAGAAAAATATAAGGAGAGAAAGCATACCCCATCCACATGACCACATTTCTCATCAATCTTCATCATTGGGAGGAGATAACATTTTACAATGCCTCATCAAAGGCTTAATCTATAAAATTTTCAAGTGATGTGTTATACTCCTCAAATGGCCACTCCATATTGAAGAATTTTTTAACTTTTATATTATGCTAGTTATATCTTACATCAATTACTATTTGGGACCCCTTGACAAATGTATCCATCCTTAACTCTATCCGTATCATGTAATCAATAGCTGCATTTTTACATAGAGAAATCAATAAGAATGATAGCTTCCTTAAAATGTGGGAGAAAACCTCCCAAATCATCTTTCGAAGCATCAAACTCTTTCAACCCTTTCTCATCCAAAATATTTTGCATACCACTCCTTTCCATGTCTCTAAAAAATTTCAACCTATTCTATAACTACATACCCAACTTGCCATGGAATATTGTGATTTCACTTAACAAGTCAATCACCTATAATAAATAAGGAATCTTTGTAGGAGCCTCAAGGTCTTCCTACATATGAGGCATTATTTCCTTGACTGGAGCTACCCTAGTACTCCAATTTCTCCATTCATTTTGGAATGCATATTGAACCTGCACATATTGTTGGTTTTCTTCATGAATGTTCTTGTTTACACCCCACACAGTATCAACCTTATTCATCAATTTTGTAGCCCTATGTTTTATATCATAAAAAATATTGTCTTCCACCTTAGTAGTCTCCTTAGATTTCTTGACATTATCCTTCTTTGTTTGTAATTCCTTCTTTGAAAGCTTTGAATCCTTAGTGCCAAGGTCTCTCTATCATGTGCTGATAAATCATAAGAAGATGAGGAAGGTGAAGGAAATTCTCTTATTTATTGGCTAGCCTGAGTTGTAGATCTCATTTTATTGCACTTATCCAAAATAATATTGTAATACTTTAACAATGCATCATACTTTTTTTGTGACAAATTTGTGTAGTGTCACCACTAAGAATGGAAGCATGCATAGTTAGTTTTTTAGCTTGAATTGGGGTTATATCTATGAATCTTTTCACCACAACCAAGCCAAGAACCTCTGCAATCGACCTAACAACCTCAGGTTTTTGAGTGTTAGGTGCCATCAACTGAATTACGAGCATGTAATTTTGGACTAAAACCTAACCCAAACACATGGTTTTCAAAGTGTTATTCCAATATAGAGGATTGAGGATCCTTCCTTATTGCATCAAGTGCAATAGTATAGGTAAGAGTACACCCTAGAAGTTGCATTATACCACTTTATCCAACAATTTTATTGGTGTCAGTAGGGGTAATGGCTGCTATCTCAACCATTATCTTCTCTTCTTCTACTTTCTCTGCCTCTTCCTACTGAGAAGGGTCCACACCAACTCTAGCATATTTAATTCTTTCTTTTATGTCTTTAATTCTCTACTAGATGATGAATTCCTTAAAATATTTAGTCTACACAAAAGAAACATCTGCAAGAAATTCATCACAAGCCTTGATCCTTGGATCATCATCAACCTTCTCATCATATTTCCATTTCATAATCCTATCCCGGGGAACAATGGAATCAAGAGAATTATTTATTTTAGGTGAGGTGAATCTCATCTCCACCTCCTCATCATCTGGCATCTATTTTGCAAAATAATCTTCACCAATTATTTTTGTATCTCCTCCTTGAATCTTTGAAGGCTACTCTAGAAAATCCATTGCTTCATGTTGTTGCTCTAAGAGGGTTTGTGATTTTTTAGTAGCCTCTTTAACTTTTACTTTGAATTCACCATTCTAATAATAATTCAAATTTTTCATAGACCTTTCCAAAGGGTTCTCAATTTCACCATATGGTCTAACATAGAATCCATTTCTCTTCATATGCAACTGCTCCATTAGATGTCAAATTTATTATCACATCATTAGTATATAGAAATTTATGAGAAATTCACAAAACCTTTTGGATCAAAATTTATAACCTCATGAATTGGAAACTTGGGGTTATTCAGTATTATTCCAAATTTCCCATAGTCTTCCTTAGCACTAGCCTTGAAATATGAAAATGTACACTATGGCACTATTACTGAGCCCTTCCTAGGAGTTCTAAATTGCTCCTTATCCATAAAATCTAGTTGCAACATCAATTATATGAATTCCAATCTATCAAATACATACAATGGTAGACAATGAGGTACCACCTTAGCTCCATAGGCTCTGATCAAAGGGTACTCTAAGTGCAAAAACCAATCAACCCAATTGTGATTCTCTAGTGATTCTTCCACATCTTTGGGTCACATAATATATCTCATAACTCTTGAAACTTTTTATAGAGGCTCCACACCCATACTCTCCAATAGACCAAACCTTATGAAATTGCAAAAAAAAAAAAAATTTTAATGGGGATAATTTTGGTCCCAGATGTGTGTCCACATTTTGACAGGAAGATCATTATTTTCATCATATTTTTACTCAACTTAATTTTCTTCTTCTATTTTACTATCCAACGTAGAGAAGCGTCAACATTAACAAAGAATAATATGGGAAATACAATGAGACATTTCCCTCCTTCAAGCCAAAAAAACCCTTGTGCAACGTTTCTGCAATGTATGTTGCATAGTCGAATCACCAATTCAAATTCCAATTTTTTATGTCAATGATCATAACCAATAAGGTTGTTGGTATCATTTCATCATAACTATGAGCTAGCACTTGATTAAAGCAGTAATATGTGTTCTTGATGTGGAGAAGTTGTTGAATTGGCATTGTTGTCATTGATGTCAAAACTTGGGATTCGAAAGGTTATGCTCCAGATGTTATACATAAATGATCTATCATATAGTATGTTGTAATATTGTGGTGTGAATGTTATCCTTGATCTGGATATGGTAGTACTTATTTTTGGGACATCTGTGGAAGACAGTTAGTGTAGAATAATGAAGAATAATCTTTTCATATTGGTTTTTGTGTCTAAAGCTCATTCCAGGTATCTTTGCTATTTGAACATTCATGTATCATGTTTTTGGTATGTCTAATTGCACTCCTCTAATTGGTACTAAAATTGTTGTTGATCAATATTTAGTCTTGGTTGTGGCATTCCCATCACCTCTAGAATATATCTCATGTAATTCAAAGTTGGTTATCTTTTGGTAATAATGTTACATCTTATGTATGACCTAATTATGGGTCTTGTGGTAATGTGGTAAGAAGATATCTATGTGTGACCTATACTTTGTGTCTGGTGCTAACGTGTCAAGCCTTATTGAATATTTTAAGGTTGTTCTTCAAGCTGACATGTTTTCCTAGGCTGACTCATTTTGTTCTCTAGGTATATGTATACATATGTAGAACATCTTTTTTGTACCAAACAAGAAGTGTGGTGTGTGTGAATAGTGATAAGGGTGTGAATTATTGTGCAACAATAAATAGATAAGGAAGTGAATGAAAGTGTTAGGAAGAATAAATCTATATTGCGGAATTTGTGCAAGGAAGGTTGTGTGGAATATTCTTAACCAAATATATTGCAAATAGATATTATGCTCTTAAATAAAACTGATTTCATGCATATGTAGATGCAACTTCGTTAGTTCATGTTTTTTCTATTTTTTCATTAAACATTTTTGTATTAATTGGGCCCAGTGAGCCCATCGATAATGAGCCTTACCTACAGTGAGCATTTTGTAGTGGGCCCTTGTAAAAATCACCTTAACCAATGTAACCATAACCAATGCTTTATATTTGAGAATTAGAATTCTTCGTAGTTTTCCCCATCTTGGGTTTCCAAGTAAATTCTAGTGTCCTTTGTGAATGGTGTTTTTAAGTGCTTTCATGTGTTCATGTATGTTTTAATTGTTATCTAATTGATTTAAGATTACTCTGGATTAATTAAAGAAAGGAAAAGTGTTTTGGGATAACTAATTCACCCACCATCAGTTATTCATATTGTTCAACAATTGGTATCAGAGCCTAGTCCCTTACAAATATAGCTTTTCCACTTGAGGGAGATCTTGGTAGTTTGAAAAAAATGGTAGGAAATTATTATTTTAAGGAAAAACTAAAGTCAATATTAAGTGATATGAAAAGTACAGAATCAGAAAATGAGGAATTGAAAGAAAACATTAAGGAGGCAAATGCTTGTATCTTAAAGCTAAGGGAGAAAATCCAAAAATTCAAAGCAAGACATAAAGAAGTCAGCGAGGAATTAAAGGAGTCAAAGGAAAGTATTGTGAATCTAAAGCTATGGTTGGATGAGTGAAAGAAGACTAAAGAAATTCTCAAAGATAAAATCAAACAAAAAATGGAAGAATGGAAGAAGACTAAAGAAAATCTCAAGGATACCATCAAAAAAAATTTGGAAGAAAATTAGATGTTAGATCAGGCATTGAGAAGGCTAAAATCAGAAGCTAGAGTTTGAGAAATTAACATAATTTTAGATTAAATTTTGTCCCTACAGAAATGTCACAAGGATAAAGGAGGACTTGGATTCTCAAGAGAAAGCTTGAATTAGAACACTATTGGTAAAGATAAATTAGTTGAAGCTGAATAAAGATCTATTGTAACAAGCAAGGTTTGGAACTCTAGAATATCAACAGAAATACCTTTAGTCAGGCAACCAAATGCTCAAAGGTACTTATCATTTAAAGGTCATTTTTTTTGGGGTTACTATACGAGAACATTTCAAATTTAAAGTCCAAAACCAGTACTACCTCAGTGACTTTAATTTCTAAATCACTCCAGAAGCACTAACATCTATGCCATAAAGCAGAAATAGGCACAATAGTTCTCCTCCATTGATCCTTCTAAGAAAAGAACATGCAAACTTAAACCAGATTCAACACCATGAAAAGACAAACAAATGAACACACAAATTTAAATAGGGAAAAGCCTTTCAGGGAAAAAACCCCACACTCCAAAAGATAGAGCCATTGTATTATTTATCAACTAAATGGTTACAATACAATATCAGGTTGATAGCCATTATAGGAGTTACATCTTGTTCATCTTGAGAAAAATAGGCAACAACATAGATCTGTAACCTTGCACTATTACAATGTATTCACAATAAATACAGTGAAGGTTCCCTTCAACTCTTCAGCCCATTTGCACAACCAACCTTTCAACTGGCACAACATAGAAGCCACCTCAGGTTCACATCTGCCTAGGTTCTAAGTGTCTTAGTGTTCGCGGTTACAATGCTCTACACATACCACTTGAACAGACACTCTCCAATCTCTGACCAAGCTCACCAATCATGGAATAGCCGATCTGTCGATCATTCAATCTTTTGATCTGATCTCTATCGGCATGCTTTGCTTTTAGCTTCAACTTCTCAGCTTTGGCTTACTATCCATCAGCACCTAGCCTTTCCTTTTGGCTCAACATCAACTGAAATTCCATCGGCCTCAGGCCAACCTCTCACCTTCCAGTCAAAATCACACACTCACCAAATTGCCATCAGGGTCTCATAATATCCCATCGATGAGCTTCACCATCCCGAATTACGTGCATCGCCCTAGCAGCTGACATCAAGTCACCCTACAATAAATTCACACTCAGATCAAACCCCTAAGATGCACGCACAAGCTTTCGGTCACTAGCCATTGATTTGTAACAATGATGTAGAATCAACCAATGTTATGTCACCATGTGTCACACTACCAATCATCCAATGCTTACAGATCAGTCAACTTGAGCTCCATCACTAACCATTAGTCAAACCTCTAAGGTCAGGTAGCCAACATCTCTACCGCTAGCCAAGGGAAAAGCCCTCACAGTATGGCGGTTAGCCAAACAACTACCAAAAACTAGCTAACCCCGCACAACTGCCAGCCAAACATTCTACAGTTAGGAGGGATCTCCTTTTGCAAATAGTAGTCGGGCCCACCGAGACACAAGTCAATCACTCATGGACTTCTAAGGCACTGAGGAGGGAATCTCCAATATTCTCTCTAGCCCGGCTAAAACCAACTTCCGATGTTGTCATGTGTCCACCTCTTGTGCTCTCCACTTGGCTTACGTGGAAGTCGTTGGAGCTACTTCAGGGAATCTCTAGCAGCATCCACTAGATTCCCCAAGGAAATCCTAAGACACTGACAACCCTTTGCATAAAGCAACTTGAGGCCCACCATCCTTCCACTATGCACACCACTTAACTCACCACCACGAATCGAATGCACAAGCAATTTTGCTTGGCCAAATATTTCTTAGTGGTACTTGGATCAGGATGGCACATAACACAACGGACACCGTCGGATCAAAGCCTCCACAACCGTTGATCAGGTTCTTCCTTGCTTGGTCCAACTTCAGTCACTCAATGCATATTGGCATATTGGTGGGACATGAAATGTCACCCGCTGATGGGTATGTGCAGGATCATCATGGAAAAAATAGGTCCTTAAGTGGCAAAAAAATCAGAAAAATCAGAGTTAGGTAACTTGACATAAAAATTTGAATAAGTTATCTATATTATTTCAAAAATATGTGAGAATAGAATTTATTGAAAATTGAATTTAGTTTCTAAACTAATAGGTTTATTTTCAAAAAAATAAAAACCTATTTGGTGAAAATTTTAAATTTCAATGTAGTAGCACTTAAATTTTAGGGGAAAATAAGAAGTAGGTGTCTGTCTAACCACCCTAACAACAATAAAATGATAATATTTTTTTATAAGATTATAGATATAATTATATGACTCATGTCCCAATGTGATGCATTATATTTTGTAGTTTTTTTCCAAGTAAATAATTAATTATGAATTTTTTATTACAACTTTAAAAAAAGATAAAAATGCATATGTCTAGCCACCTTAACTTGGTCAAAACTTCATGAAATTCAATTTTCCTTTTTTTAATCCTATATTATGCAAAGCCTACAATGTGACACATGTTTTGGATTCAAAAAATGTCATACCATTTAAAAGCTATAGATGTTTTTCAATCAGCCTATCAATCAAGACTTTATTCATAATTCAAATAGAAAATGAATAATAATTATTTATTAAACTCAAAGTAAAGAATAATTTGTATTGGTGGAAAGTTGAGAATATCCTTTAAAAACCCTTTTCATTTCATCAATTTTGGGTAAAAAAAATTCGTCAGCCACATACCCATCATATCGCCACTTTTTGGCCCATCATGATCCTGCACATACCCTGATATGAGATCGCCTTGCCGCATCGGCCCATCGGTGGAACATCACAAATACTCCCATCGATAACAATAGCTAGCAAATAAGAAATTCCACCAAGCCAAACTTGTTGGGCTATCACCGAAACACCACCAAGAGATCCGCCGACTAGACAGAGTCTCGGTGACAAGGAAAAGGTTGAACACATGAAGTCTCCTGAACCAGAGTGGTACAAGCCAGTGAGATTGAGGCATATATTTCCAACAATCTACTAGTTGATGAAGAATTTTTGGCTTCCTCTATAACTCGAACACAAATAATCTCTCCACCATTCTTCCGTGCTCCAAACAAGACACCTGCAACGACATTGGAGATGCCCATGAACAAAAGCAATAGTTCCAACCATCCTTCATAGGAAAAAGGAACAAGCCAAGACAAAAATTGCACCAATCTTTTGGACACAAGCATCAAATCCTTCAGATGACAAAGGGATCAGACTACCACCACTCCACTATGCTCACCAACCATACAAAAGAAACAATACAAAAACTTTAAAGCTCTAAGATTGTGAACAAAAATGTGAAGTCATTCTCCGGAACAAGATAAACCAGTAGCTATAACAACAAAAAGAAAACTGACAACCCCCATCCAACTGTTCAAAACACATGTGACTGAAAATAGCACACACATATCATGCTAATCCATCTAATCACCCATGCCTCAAAGGTATGCACATAAATAAACTCATGCCATCACATATTCACCCATTAACTATAGAATACAAGCACCATGTGTCCACTAGTCAAAATACTAAACACATCCAAGTACTCCCACTGCAAGGGTTTTTTCCAGATGAATGCAAAGAACCGAAATGAGCACATTCAATGGATCTCTTCGTTAGCATCCTAGAAAACAAGGCACCATAACAAGTGATCCATGGGTACCAAGTCCACCAATCACAACACATAGAAGAGCATAACCATGTAGTATCAATGAACTTCCACAATGATAAGCAAACCTGTAAACCAAACATGCCCTTCTACACACACTTCTAAATGCTAGATGTGTCCAGTATGACCTGCTTCACATTCCAAAGGGAATCCTCTCAAAGAAGATCAAACTAGCCCATATTCTTATCTCCTACCAATTTTGAAAAGCACCAGGAGATAAATTGTGCTATCCACCTTTCACTATGGAACCTCCAGAAACTTAAATAGAAAATCAAGATCCATATCATGAAAGCAAGCATAAAAACACATCTGAAAGATATAATGGGAAAATACCTCTCAGAAGAACTTTATTTCGGAGAAGACCAAAGGGAAAAAGATGCTCCTCCATGATATAACAGCCGCGATGACTTATCCAAGAACAATCACCTTATCGGTCTCTATTGAACTCACGTCCAACCAAGGTGCAGGCTACTCAGACTTTCATCTGTAAATAGTAAAAATAGCCTCACCTTTTTCTCCATGTATCCATGAGCACCAGCAACCGATCATCTCATGCTAAACTCCAATCTACATTACTCCAGCGAACATGAAGTTCTCAAGCACATGACTAATGCACTCAAAACATAGAGAAACAATAGACCACTATCAAAGCTCCAAACCTAGGAATTAGGAACTTATCATGACATCATGATCCTACGATCCCCCTTAGGAGATCCCATTCTCTAGGAAAACATAACAAGGTCTCAAGAGCAATGCATCATGCCAAAACTCTAATGCACAAGCAATAATATACCATGACATAAAGAAAACAAAATCTAAACCATCACCTACCAAGCACCACCAACACCTCAACCAAAGACTCGCAAGAGTCCTCCATGGCTCTAGGATGATGCACATCCTCAAACAATGCCCATGCAAATGCGCAAGAGCTCTACCAGAAACATCTGCAACACCAAAGAAGATCATTCACCACCATATGATGAATACACAATCTCTGATAAAGCTCCCATGGAACATGGCACTAAGATTTCCAAGCACCATGACCAACCATCTGCTGATCCGAAAACCTCTAGATACAAATGACATGTCCATCTGACAACAACACCGAGAAGTACCAAGGTCTCTGAACCACGCGGACCACAACATCAATGTCAAAATCTTACACTAGCCAGTGTATCAAGCTCTCCAAGACATCACAATACTCTTGCTACAAGTCCCCATAACCGACTATTCAGGTACTCAAATTCCATTCCTCCTCACATCTCAAAACAACTACACCAATGTGCAAGTGACCACAGATAAGGCCAGCTAATGGATCTGCACCACCACTGAAGCAACCTCATGGATATTGGCAGTCCACTTATGAGTTGACTCACAACAAAAATGTAGGTAAAGACAACCCATAACATTGCACAACTCGTAGATGCAACAAGTGAAAAACCTTGCAAATCTATCATCGCACTAGAAACTGCACAACTAAGATCTCAAAGAGAAAACCCATGTAGACAACATGAATCAAACACAAGATCAAGCTCAGATCTGATTCGCCAATCAAGTCCACAACCCAAGCACCATAGTCTAGGAAACCATTAAGAAAACACCACAAGAATGTTGAATGAAAAAAACATACCAACACTCCCATGTAGAGAATACATCACACCTCCTCAAACATGTCAAACTGCAACTATCTCATCCAGTCACACCCCAAAAGCTAGGGTCTAGAAAATAGTTTAACAACAACTCCACAAACCACAAGTTTTACTTGACCATGCAAAATCTCCAAAACCACCATGTTTCCAAAACACACATGTACATCCACATCCACATCCACTACACATCTGGATGACTCGGGAGTCTACACACAACCATCACAATTAACCAGAACAGTGAACACACATGAATATGCATCATAGACTTTTTTGGAAAATCTACAGAAAACCCTCAAAACCAAAGACATGAATATGAAACATGTGAGTACTAGGTACAGATAAATAGGAACTCTAGGCCTACTCCAGACCAATTCCAAAAACCACAACCATGCACACACATGCAAGAGAGCCAGGCTATTCAGAAGTTCTAGACCACCTAGATCAACTTCATAGCCTTCATGCAATCAGGGAAATAGATAAAACACCTTTAGTGCTAAGTCAAAACACCTAGCACGAGCAAAATACTCCATTGAAGAACAATAGCCTGAGAAACTCCATACCATTAGGGAGCCTCTCCAACAAAAACCCAGTATGAACCACACTCTGCTGCAACACAACCATATGCAAAAAATCACACCCCTTGCATTAGGATCATTTGCTGCCAAACAGGAGCCTTAGACCACATTGCCACAATATGATCAACTCCAAAACCTCCTCTCTTTCATGTTGCCTATTGAATCAAAATATTAGGAACTCTTACTCTTCAAAAAGATCAAGCATCGGTTGATTCCTCCAGATTTCCTCAAGCTTTCTAGGCTCATAAATCCTCACAGGAGAAATGCCTAGAACTTCGGTAACCAGGAGAAGGATTTGATACCACTTGGTGGAATTACCGTATGAGAACGTTTCAGATTTAATGTCTAAAACTAGTAGTTCCTCAGTGAATTTCATTTATAAATCACTCAAGAAGCACCAACAACTATTCCATAAAGCAAAAACAGGCACAATAGTTCTCCCCCATTGATCCTTCTGAGAAAAGCACATGAAAACTTAAACTAGATTCAACACCATGAATACACAAATAAATGAACATATAGATTTACATGGGGAAAACCATTTCAGGTAAAAAACCAAACACTCCAAAAGACAAATCCATTGTATTATTCAACAACTAAATAGTTACAATACAATATCAGGCTCATAGCCATTATAGGAGTTACATCTTTTTCATCTAGAGAAAAGTAGGCAACAACATAGATCTGCAACCTTGCACTATTACAATGTCTTCACAAGACATACAGTGAACGTTCCCTTCAGCTCTTCAACCCATTTGCACAACCAAAATTTCAGCTGGCACAACATAGTAGCCACCTCAGGTTCACATCTGCCTAGGTTCTGAGTGTCTCAGTGTTCGTGGTTATAAATCTTTAAACATACCGCTCAAAAACACACTCTCCGATCTCTGACCAAGCTCATTGATCATGGAATAGTCGATCCGCTGATCATTCAATCTTTTGATTTGATCTCTATCAGCATGCTCTGCTTTTAGCTTTAGCTTCTCAACTTTGGCTTACTATCGATCAACACCTAGCCTCACCTTTTGGCTCAGCATCAATCAACATTCCATCGACCTCAGGCCAACCTCTCAACTTCCGATCAAAATCACACACTCACCAAATGGCCATCAGGGTCTCATAATAACCCACTGATGAGCTTCACCATCTTAGGTTGTGTGCACCACCCTAGTAGCTGACATCAAGCCACCCTGTAATCAATTCGCACTCAGATCAAACCCTTGATGTGCATGCATAAGATTTCGGTCACTAGCCATTGATTTGCAACAATGATACAAAATCAACCAATGATATGTCACCATGTGTCGCACTGCCAATCATCCACTACTTGCAGATCAGTCAACCTAAGCTCCATCGCTAACCATTAGTCAAACCTCTAAGGTCAAGCAGATAATAGCTCTACCACTAGCCAAGGGCAAAGCCCTCATGGTATCGTGGTTAGCCAAACAACTACCAAAAACTAGCTAACCCCACGCAACTGCTAGCCAAACATTCCATGGTCAGGAGGCATTCGCCTTTGCAAATAGTAGTCGGGCCCACCAAGACAAGCATCCATCGCTCGTGGACTTTCAGGGCATCAAGGAGGGAATCTCTAATATTCTCTCTAGCCCACTCGAAACTAGCTTCCAATGTTTCCATGTGTCCACCGCTCATGCTCTTCACTTGGCTTACATGGAAGCCGTTGGAGCTCCTTCAGGGAATCTCTAGTAGCATCCGCTAGATTCCCCAATGAACTCCTGAGACACTAACAACCCTTCGCATAAAGCAACTCGAAGCCTACCATCCTTCCGTTGTGCACACTGCTTAACTCACCGCCATGCGTCAAACGCACAAGCAATTTCACTCGAGCAAAAATTTCTCAGCGATACTTGCATCAAGATGGTGTGGAACATAATGGACACCATCAGATCAAAGCCTCCACAACCATTGATTATTTTCTTCGCCACTTGGACCAACTTCAATTGCTCAACACATATCGACATATTGGTGGGACATGAAATGTCACCCCACAATATGAAATCACCTCGCCACATCAGCCCATTGGTGGAACATCACAAAGACTCCCACCAA
>CM021100.1:941402003-941573138 GCA_007115665.2 Sequoiadendron giganteum | reverse complement strand
TCTTAGCAGGTAGACTTATATACCATTCTCTAGCATCCTTAGTGAGTGATTGCATGAAAATATTCATCATAACATCCTCAACTTCTACTTCAAAATCATCCATGACATTAGCAAAAAATTTAAGGTGATCCTCACCACTTAAGGAATTCTTACCAAAAAATATGACTAAGGTAGGCCTGAAGTCTTCAGGAAAAGGATTAGGATAGCCAAGAATCCTAGTGAATTACAACTATTGATATCTCTCAACTTGCATTGGCCTCCTAGTAGCTCGGTCTCTATGAGAACTTTTAGACTCATCATCATTTTGGTCATCATATTGACTCTTATCCTTACCCCTTCCATCTCCACCATTACCACCACCTCCCTTCTTCTTTCCATCACCATCATCTCCATCTCCATCTTTGGAATAGGAATTCTTGTTTTTATCATTTCATCCACCTCCACCACCTTGATCTCCACCACCACCTCCACTAGGAGTGTGTCCTAGATATTTTTCTTTTGTGAATCATTGTTAGTGTGTCCAAAGCTTGAAACTCCTAGATCAGGTATGGAGATCTTAAGGAAAGAGATATTCCTTTCTATTTCTGCATTTGAAGTTTTAATTTTAGCTTACTTCAATTCCTCATGCAACTTGTCATTCTTTAGCTGCAACCTTAATATCTCAAGGTTAGGAGGAACATTTGATGGAGTAGGATTAACCTTAACATTTTGGGTGGAAGTATCACTGGATGTATTGGTGGATGATGTATTTTTATTTGTACTAGTGTTGGTACTAGTATTAAAGGTATTTAAGGTGGTTTTCTTGTTCTAGTCAATGGGTTTCTTCCCATGATCTACATGTGATTTCTTGGCAGAAACAAATGGATTTGAAGCTTTAGTGGTTGCAATAGATGTGATATAGGTATTTGTAGCAGAGGTCCCCATTTGGATGGTTACCTTAGGAGGATCAAGAGTTATCTTAGCATAAAATCTATAATAATTTTCATAAAGTACCTTTTGCTTAGCAACTTATTTCATTTTTTCTATTCTTTACTTTCAAGAATCTCTCTCAAGCATCTTAGCTTTAATTCTATTATCTTTCTCCTTTAACTCCTTTTCTTGTTTCTCCTTCAATTCCCTAAGCCTACGCTCTTCTTCTTCCTTAATCCTAAGTTCTTCCTCCTCTAAGGCTTACATATCTTTGTCTATATCCTCTTCATTTTCTAAGACATCTCTAGACTCACTTGGCTCAAGGGTAAAGAAAACAAGATTAGCTAGTTCTGCTCAAGGGACTGGTGCAATTCTACATGAGAGAACTCACCTCTTGGCTTAAAATTACCACCATTGAAGATAGATCCAACTCCAGGAGTTGCAAGATCTAAAAAATTCTTATTCTTCTCCCAAAATTCCCAACTATCTTCTTCTCTTGACACATCAAGTTCATTTTCAAAAACCTCCTTGATGGGAAAACTTCCTTGATTTACATTAGGCACCTCAACTTCATGTTCCTCATCATGAACATTTTCACTATCTACCTCATTATTTAAAGTAGGTGATGCATCAATGGGAAGTTCAATAGACTTACTTGATTCTAAATTTTTCTTTACCCAGGTTGATTATTTGTCCTTTGAAATCTTGGACTCCAGCTTATGCTCAGGGTGGTTCCTCATGTAGCTTCTTTTCTTCTTCATGGTGTTGAATCATCTTCTATAATTTTCTTTCTCACTTTCTCTTTGGGAAACTATTTTTACACTAGCACGAGAGACTTCAGAGTTGCCACCCAAGATACCGGGAAATAGAAATTTATCACATTTTGGAGTTTCACTTGTGATCTCAGAGACGAATTTGAACATAACCTAACAAAAGAAGGTAGAGTGAACCATAATTTGACACATAAAACTAGACAAGATTTATATGATTAAAAATTAAACCAATCGCTCTCCAACAATGAAGAACAATAAAATACTTGACTCTAACTATAACAAATCTGAACTAGAGACATTGGACTAGCAATTTCCCTAGCAGAGTTGCTAATATGTTGGTTATTTTCCTAGAACCAAACTTAATCTCACTATTTACCTATGAATCTGTCAGAATACAATGATAAGAAAAGGTAAGGATTGTTCAATGAACAAGTACTAACTTGCTAGGCTAGACCTCTACTCTTCGAGCTCTATGAAACCTAGGAGGCTGATCCTAACAATGTTTATATGATTCTTTTTTTTCATTCTATCACGAACATTAAAACAAACAAATACATTCTTATTAAAAAGAAAATAGAAAAAAATCACTAAGGATTTGGATGACCCTTTATTGAATTGTACCTAAAGCAAGGAATAAGAAGTACTTCATAGTTCAAACCACTATACTACAACTATAGGTGTGCCAAAAATTGTAATTAAGATTTGTGTTCTTTTCCAGGCATGGGCAGGCTCTCTAATATCAAAGATAACCAAATAAATGGACCAAGGATTGATATAAGGGTGATAAAATCATACTTGCAATAAACCATAATATCTTAGCAATGAAATAGTGTATTTAAAGACTATTGATATAATTTTTTTTTATAAATCAACTCAATATATACAAAAATAGAAACTAATTAACAATCCATGAATTTCATCTGACAAAACCGTAAGGAAACTCAAAAGGAAACAGCTTCCTACACTAATCTCTTAAGGAAAGTATGGTGCAAATTCGTTTTAAACCCTTACAATTTCAGATTCGTTAATCTACTTAACAAAGATATTGCAGCAATATACCATACATACAGAAAATGAAGAATGACACAATGATTTACCCTGGGGAAAACCTTTCGGTAAAAAACCCCAGCACTCCAAAACCTGCACAATGTATTATCTTCAACACAACGGTTACAACACACTTGCAATGCAAGTTCTTTCAGGAGATTTCCAACTCTTGAAGACAAAATGCGGCAGCATGAAAAAACGTTCCAACAATACACTCACATCACAAATCTTCGCAACCCTAAAAAACGCTTATATCATGCGCTTCCCTTTTAGGGCAACTTCCGAAGATAACTGTATTAGGGTTTTACCATTCTCCGAGAAAATAGGAACTTGAAAATAGGAACCCCACTATCGTGGAAGAGTGTACAGTATTCAACTTTATCAATTGCCACATGTCTTCACCTGTCATTGAATCTTCCAGACATAGCTCTTACGTGTCATAGGAATCCGTCATAACCGTTTCAGCCATGATCTCCTTACACACAATTCAAGATGCCGACACATTAAGTGGAGTGACACATCAACATGCAAACTAGACATGTACACTCACACTTAATTACATTATTTGCAAGAAATACATTTTACAAAACAAATAATAAGAATAGGAATTATCCAAGGTTGAGACACCTTATTCCTAACAACATTCTCCCACTTGTCGAACACCTTGTAAGAGCAATAGGAACATATCAGGAATTAACCGCTATAGGCCAAAAGGCCCATAGACTCCAAACACCATCTGAACTTCACAGTGCCCACTGGTTTCGTTAATGCATCTGCAACATTCTTCACAGTGTCTACCTTCTCCAAATTTATCTTTCCATCTTCCACCATATCTCTCACAAAGTGAAACTGCACATCAATGTGCTTCGTTCTAGCATGGAAAGTTGGATTCTTCGCAAGGCAAATAGCACTCTGACTGTCACACCAAATAGTAATCTGTTCTGCATCAACACCAACATCAGAACACAATCTCCTAAGCCAAATGGCTTCCTTACAAGCATGAGTGGCAGCCATGTACTCAGCTTCTGTAGTGGACAAAGCAACCACAGGTTGTCGCTTACTCATCCAACTGATGGCACCACCAAACATAGTGAAAACATAAGCACTGGTGGATCTCCTGCTATTAATATCACCTGCCCAATCTGAATCCACAAATCCACGAATACAAACTGAATGTGGAGATCCAGAAGAGTTACCATGGTAACATATGGAGTAATCCGATGTACCCCTCAAATATCTGAATACTCGCTTAACTGCATCCCAATGTACCCGTCCAGGGTTAGCCATAAACCGGCTTAGGACTCCCACTACTTGGGCAATGTCTGGTCTAGTACAGACCATAGCATACATAAGACTGCCAACTGCACTAGCATAAGGTACTCTACTCATGTCCTCCACCTCACTAGGAGATTTTGGACAATCATCTACAGATAACTTTGTTCCCATTGAAGCAGGAACACATAGTGGTCTACAATCTGCCATGCTGAACCTGTCCAACACAGACTTCACATACTTACTCTGACTCAACCAGAGTTTTCTGTTAGACCTGTCTCTACTGATTTCCATACCCAAGATGTACCTTGCTGCCCCAAGATCTTTCATCTCAAACTGTGCTGACAACTGAGATTTAAAATCAGAAATCATGCCCTTACCCTTCCCAAACAGCAACATATCATCAACATATAATGCAACAATAAGAAGGCGATCATTTTCAACTCTGAAATAAACACAATGATCTGATTTCGATCTTACAAATCCAATTGACAACACAAAAGCATCAAACTTAAGGTACCACATCCTAGGAGATTGCTTCAAACCATATAGAGATTTCTTTAATCTGCAAACTAAGGATTCATTACCTTTAACAATGTAGTGCTCAGGCTGTGACATATAAATCTCTTCCTCCAAATCACCATGAAGGAAAGCTGTCTTCACATCGATCTGTTCTATCTCTAAATCATATGATGCAGCAAGAGATAACAGAAATCTAATGGATGTCAACTTTGCAACAGGAGAGAATATTTCACCATAATCTATTCCCTCTACCTGTGAATACCCCTTTGCAACCAATCTAGCTTTGTACCTTTCAACACTGCCATCTGCACAGAATTTCTTCTTGAACACCCATTTACAGCCAACAGATTTTCTCCCTTTAGGCAAGGTACAAGGTCCCAAGTTTTGTTTTTCTCCAATGAAGCCATCTCATCATCCATAGCCTCAATCCAAGAACCTGCATCTTCCATGCCCAAAGCCTCTTTCACAGATCTAGGCTCATCAGTGTTAGTAATCAAAGCAAAAGCACAACTGGAATCTAACATAGAATAACCAAACCTTTCTGGTTGCTTTCTTTCTCTCATGGATCTCCTCAAGGGCTGAGGTTGAGGTTGTTCTTCCTCTTCTTCCGAACTATCAGAGCTGTTAGAGCTCTCCTCATCATTAGACCCAACATGGTCTCTCTGTTCAGTCTTCTCAGGGGTAGGAGGAAACTGAACAACATCTTTTTCCTTTTCTTTTTCATCTGGTTGTAGCACAATAGGGGAAGATGTTAGCTCTCTGAAAATAACATTTCTACTATACAGCACCTTACTAGTCATAGGATACCAAAGCTTGTATCCTTTCACACCAACACTGTATCCGATGAAAATACATTTGACAGCTTTGTTTTCCAACTTAGATCTTTTCTCCTTTGGAACATGTGCATAAACTTCACAACCAAAAACACGAAGATGTCTAATTGAAGGCTTCTTACCAGACCACACCTCCATGGGTGTCTTACCAACAAGAGCTGATGTAGGAGATCTGTTAACCAGATAGCAAGCAGTGGCAACAGCTTCGACCCAAAATTTTTGTTCTAGGCCAGCTCCACTAAGCATACTCCTAGCCTTCTCCATCAGTGTCCTGTTCATTCTCTCTGCAACTCCATTTTGCTGCGGGGTGTAAGGAGTTGTCTTATGTCTCTCGATTCCTCGTTCTTTCCAGAACTGTTCAAACTCTGTGGAACAAAACTCACCACCATTATCAGTTCTCACACACTTGATTCTTTTACCAGTCTGATTCTCCACGAGAGCCTTAAATTCCTTGAGCCGACTGAAAACCTGTGTCTTACTTTTTAGGAAATATATCCAAGTCCTTCTACTGTAATCATCTATAAAAGATACAAAATATACAGAACTGGAGATAGAAGGAACTTTTACAGGACCAAAAACATCAGAATGAATAAGATCCAAAATTCCAGAAGACTTGTGAGAACTAGAGTAGAACTGAACACGATTTTGCTTACCATAAACACAGTGTTCACAGAAATCGAATTCGAGATTACAATCATTTAGCCCCTCAGCGAGATTTTTAGTTTTCAAGGTCCTAAGACCCTTCTCACCAATGTGGCCAAATCTCATATGCCACAACATTGTCTTTTCTGCAGGAAGCTTGCCTTCCAAAGTGTTTACACCCTTAGGCACACTTACTGCACTGCCATCGGAACCCATTGCCACAATCTTCTTTACTGCTCGTTCGGATGGTGGGGATGAAGTGATAGCCGCTCTCTTCTTTGAAACAGAAGAACTATTGCATTGAGCAATGCATGCATCAAGCTGAAACAAAGTACCTCTCCTAGTACCTTTAGCGAGCACCATAGATCCTCTTATCACCTTGCATCCATCTTTCGAAAAAACAACTTGCACACCTACATCATTCAACATACTTACAGATAATAGGTTTCGTGCCAAACCCGGAATGTGCATAACTCCATTGATTCCCTTTACTCGTCCATCAGGAAATCTGATAGTGACCCTTCAGCGTCCAACTATCTTTAGGTGAGAATCATCACCCAAGTACACCTTTCCACCATCAAACTCTTCATATTTTGAGAACCAGTTTCGATGAGAGGTCATGTGAAAAGAAGCACCCGAGTCTACTAACCACACATCATCAGATGCATGGGCTGCCAAAGCTGCAATAAAAGCATCTCCATCTTCTTGAGATTTTTTAGAAGCTGAATCTGAGCCTTTCTTCTTCTTCTTCGGTTCTTTGCAGTCCCTCCGGAAGTGCCCAGATTTATCGCAGTTCCAACATTTCGCCTTGGACTTTCCAGGAGTCTTAGAACTCCCACGGGATTTGGATCTGCCCTTCTTTGACTTATTGTCATTCTGCTTTCCTTTGTCGTTGGATCTCCCGCGAACAGCAAGGGCTTCCTTAGGCGAATCCGAAGTCTTTCTTCGCATCTCCTCAGACAGCAGTGAAGACACCACATCATCCATACGGAATGTGACTATAGTACTTCCGAGAGCCATCACAAGATGGTCCCACGAATCCGGCAAGGAACAAAGCAGGGTCATACATCGATCCTCCTCCTCAATCTTGGCGCCAGATGATGCCAACTGTGCAATCAATAAATTGAATGCATTGAGATGATCAGTTACGGATCCACCTTCCTCCATTCTTAAAGAATACAACTTCTTTCTCAAGAACAACTTATTCACCAGAGATTTGGCCTGATACACAGACCCAAGCCGTTTCCACAAAGAATTTGCAGTAGTCTCATCAAGAACATTCAGAAGAACGGCATCTGCTAGACAGAGTCTGATGAGACCCTTAGCCTTCCGATCCTTGATATCCCAATCCGCTTGAGGTATCGCTACAGGTTTCACATCAAGTGAAGTAGCCTCCCATAGATCGCGGTCTTCAAGCATATCTTCCATCTTGAGTTTCCACAACTCGAAATTAGTGCCATTAAATTTCTCCACCTCCATTCTACTGTATGAGGAACTTGCCATCTCAATCTGCAAATAAGATTCAGAATGCTCTGCACAAAAAAACTCCCACTCAACTTGAGATTAGCTCAAAAACCCTACCCAACAACTAGGATCAAAAGTTGATCAGGCTCTGATACCACTTGTAAGGAAACTCAGGTGCGGAAACAGCTTCCTACACTAATCTCATAAGGAAAGTATGGTGCAAATTCGTTTTAAACCCTTACAATTTCAGATTCGTTAATCTACTTAACAAAGATATTGCAGCAATATACCATACATACAGAAAATGAAGAATGACACAATGATTTACCCTGGGGAAAACCTTTCGGTAAAAACCCCAGCACTCCAAAACCTGCACAATGTATTATCTTCAACACAACGGTTACAACACACTTGCAATGCAAGTTCTTTCAGGAGATTTCCAACTCTTGAAGACAAAATGCGACAGCATGAAAAAAACGTTCCAACAATACACTCACATCACAAATCTTACGCCAACCCTAAAAATATATGCTTATATCAATAAACTTCCTTGCAGGGCAACTAGAAGATAGCGTATTAAAGTTTTACCATTCTCAGAAAATAGGAACTGAAAATTTTTTTTAGGCGATGTCGAACCCACTATCGATGGAAGAGTGTCTGATACTCAACTATCAGTTGCCACATGTCTTCACTTGTCATTGAATCTTCCAGACATAGCTCTTACGTGTCATAGGAATCCGTCATAACCGTTTCAGCCATGATCTCCTTACACACAATTCAAGATGCCGACACATTAAGTGGAGTGACACATCAACATGCAAACTAGACATGTACACTCACATCTTAATTACATTATTTGCAAGAAATACATTTTACAAAACAAATAATAGAATAGGAATTATCCAAGGTTGAGACACCTTATTCTAACATTTTTCCTTGATGATGGCTCCAAAATGCTTGAAGAACTACTCTTGAATTCTCTTGGATGAATACTTGAATGCTTAGATTGCTTAGATCTCTTGTTAGATTCTTAGATATCAAAAATGAGTGAAAGAACCTTGTATTTATACTTATCTATGCCTAATATCCTGAAATTACATCTCACCGAGCTGACATAGGAAAACATTAATTAAACGAAGCTAAATTTCGCCAAAATTTGAAATTAAATCTCAAAAATAAGCCACGGAGGACTAAGACACCTTAGGTGGCATCTTAATCCCAAGGCTCAATTCTCAAGGCACAGACTCGAAAAAGGGACCTTTTCAGTAGTGTTTAAAATTAGGATCCCAAGACCCTTGAGGGATTAAAACATACTAGGTGGAATTTTTGTCCCAACCCAAAAATTAGGGACACACAAAAAGAACCATTAAATGATCATTTTCCTTTTGATGATTTTCAGGATTAGCGAAAAAAAGATGTAGTTCGTTAGGCTTGTGGATGCAAAATAGGACCAATTAAGACATAAAGAAGGATAAATAAAGCAAGGCAAGCCCAAACAAGTGTGAAAATGCAAGGGTATGCATTTTACTACACTACATTTAGCCACCACTTTAGTGAGAGGATAACTTGCTTCAAACACAGACTAAAGTAGCCAACCACACAATCAAGAGGGGTTCAAATGTATGAATGCTCATAAGATAGGATGAAAATAATCAAGAGGATGGACAAGCCCGCAAGATCAAGATCTATGGTGAAGCAACATAGGCACAAAGGAACACACATGTAGATGATATATGAAGCCATAATCAAATTGCAAACATACACCATGAAACACAAGAAAAACAAAAAGGAAAAATAAAAATGCAATGGATCAAGCTTCAACTAGCTATCCAAGGTAGTGGACTAGGCCTAGGTTGTTTGTCAAAAAAGGTTTATAGGAGGAATGCATTGTCTACTATGAAAAAAAAGCTGCATGCTCACAAGGGCTAGTGGGAACTAGTTGTCTAGTAGGTGAGCCCCAAGAGGTCCATATCAACATCATACCCCCATGACTATGATAGGGACAAAAATAAAATGCATGCTCACAAGGGATAGTGAAGCTATTTTTTCACTAGGTAAGCCCTAGGAAACCATATCAAAGCCATACATCCATTACTTTAATAAGGAACAAAAAGAAAATGCATGCAAAAGAGATGTTCGAAGGGATTTTTGTTAGTTCATGTGAGGTATTAATCTTAGGGGACATTGTTCCTAATGTCTCCAAAAGAGGACCATTCAAAGGATAAAAGATTCACAACTTAGGGAATGTAGTGTATCACATCACCACTAAGAGGAATGTAATATGCTAAGATAGATCACGCTCTTGAAGGACATTACTCCCAATGTCACCAAAAAGAGGAAAAAACGTCACATGAAGTAAGAAATCATGTGAAGGAACATGAAAAGTAAATGCAAATTAAATCATGCCAAAGATAATTCCAATGTATGTCCCCACTTTAAAGAAATTGCTAACACCATATTTTGAGCAATTACTTTAAAGTAGCCAGAATGAAAAGGAAAAGAGGGTTTCCCCCCAAAAACACATAAGGGATATATGGATTTAGCATCAGTGTCTATCTTTGGTTGTAATGATATTAGACAGCTCAGAACTATCAACATTCCCAAAATACACATAGAACTAGAAGAATGACACAAAGAGAGCGAAAACAAACAAAAGCCTTTTTTGGTCAACATGGAAGAGACATAGGGTGTCTTGACACCTTGCATCATCCCCGAAAGGAAAACACAAGACAAAAAAGTGAATGAAAAGGAAAAGAGCATACAACATATAAAATAATGAAGGTAAAAATAGAGGAATGCGCAAAGAGAGAAGGAAAATTAAATAGAAAATTGTGGGGGATCACAATATGAACATGCAATCACACAAAGGAAAGAAAAAATAATAGTAAAGAAAATGCAGATCAACCATCCAATAGGTCATCTGCATCCTAGTCTTGTTCAATATATGTAGAATTAAGATCACTAGTGAGAGGGATCACATCAAGTGTTGTACTAGGAGATTCACCAAGTTCAACATGTGGTGCATCACTCAATTTAGGAGGATCATCACAGTTTTTATCATCTAAGCTCATGGAAGAAGAAACTAACAAATTCAATTCATTGCGGACTTGTTCATCAATTTTATCTATTTCTTCATCGTCATCCAAATTAACCACAACAGGAGAACGAATGATAATATCCATAGAAGGTGTTGGTCCTTGTTGTGCTAGAGGCATATGATCTATTTGTTCTTGTAAGAGAGGAGAGTCAACATTTATTTCTTCTATCAAATTCAAATTGCGATTTTCAATGTTGTTTTCTTTGTTCATCTTTTGAGCAATGGCATGATGTCTATGCCTACACTCTCAAGCATTTCCATTTCTTTTATTACGTTTTTCAAGCTGCATTTGGGTAGGAGCGGGTTTTTCAACCATAGGTTTATTTTATTCTTGTGATGGAAGAATGGAAGAAGCCATGGAATGTTGTTCAACCACTTTTTCTTTGGCTTTATAAATTTTCTTAGGAGGTGAATTATGACTTTTTTGGTTTTCTCTTGGTCTTTTGTAGGAAATAGGAAAGGGATTTTTCATGGTTGTGTCTTGGTTAGAGGGAAGGTTTCTAAGATCACTATTATTTTCTTGAAGAGGTGGAGGTTAAAGTATGGGTGGAGGTAAATTTTCAAGGGATAATTTGGTTATGCATTGTGCTTTGAAATTTTGGTAGGATAAGAAAAGGAAGCTTGTGTGTGGTCTTATAGGTTCCATGGGCTCAGGCCAAAAATAGTCTAAGGAAAAGTTTCCATGGGAAGATAGAGGGATAAAGCCACTATGGTTCAGAGTGAATATTTCATTATCATCTAGAAACTTTAAGAACTTATGGAAAAAGGATGGGACCACATTCATGGAGTGAATCCATTTATAGCCTAACTTCACACAAAATTATTCTAAATTAGAGATGATAGAGAATGATAAATTTGATTTATTAGGTCCTACTTTTAAAGGGAGTGTGGTTGATCCCATTGTAGCACAAGCAAAACCATCATTTTTTTTAATCCATGATTTAGGTTTATCATATCTATCTTGAGTAAGTTCATGCACATATAAGAGTTCTTCTATGATCACATTCCCTCCATAGATGGGATCAATTAAAATCCCAAGAGTGGGAATATTATTGATTCTGCCGACTATGTAAAGAGGACCATCAAGTGCATGTTCGATTGTTTCTTCTGAAGAGAAGGTAATATCAGTAGGAATTATAGTTAGTTGTTTACAAGGCTCGATGTCAATCACTCCTATCATTCTACTAATAGGAATTTTGTAATTAGTATCCATAGGATTTTTTTTTTTATTGCTCATGTTATCATCATTTGTGTCAATGTTCATCACATTGGGCTTAGTTTCACTAGCCTTAACAAGTGAATATTGTGGTCAGGTATGGGATTGGTAAATATTTGCATTTTTTGGCTAGGAGGAGCTAAATACTCATTAACTTCTTCATTCACACCTTGAATTAGGATATGATTGGAATTAATGATGTCTTGCACAATATGTTTAATGTGCTTGTAGTGTTCTATATCATGTCCTTTTTGTTGGTGATAAGCACAATAGGCATTGTGTCTAAAGCTCAGATGTAATGGCTTGCTAGGGTCAAGAGTTTGAATGAGAGGTAAGGTAAGAATGTTCTTGTTTAATAGCCAAGTCATGATATTGTGAATTGTGTTAGGTAAAAGTGTGAATTTTCTTTGTGGACCCCCAAATATATAAGGATTACTCTTTTTGATAGAAGCTACTTGGGTATCAACTTTTTGGGTGACTTGGGAGGTAGGGTTTAGTTGAAGAAAACTTTTATTTTGTCTTCAAAAAGGTTATTAGGTGTTTTGGTTTGAGGATTCAGACTTGTCAGGATGGGTAGAAGTGGATTTTGGTTCATTACTACCTACAAAATTCTGATAATCATGAAGGATAGGGCGTAGGTGAATGAAGGAAGAAAATTTCATCATTGTAAGCTTGTCTCTTATTTTACTTTGTAAATTATATATGAACATATTAT
This sequence comes from Sequoiadendron giganteum, assembly GCA_007115665.2. NCBI lineage: Eukaryota > Viridiplantae > Streptophyta > Pinopsida > Cupressales > Cupressaceae > Sequoiadendron > Sequoiadendron giganteum. The sequence continues at coordinate 941,560,648 of CM021100.1, read as the reverse complement.
GGAGGTGAGAATCAAGAACCTTCACACTGATTTGGGAATACAGCGATTGGTAATGTGAAATAAATTTGGTGACTTTTTCACCCTCATTTTGCTTACATCTCATCAAATCAACTAATGTCATTTTAGGAACCATATGCACTTGGAAATTCTTAATAAAGCCTTCAAAAAGTTCATTGAATGAATGAATTGATTTATTCAGTAATGCAGACAACCAATCCAAGGAAATGTCTTTCAAGGATCAAGGAAAGAGCTTAGCCAAAAGTTTTTCCTCAAGGATAAAGTCACTGCATAAAGCAGTAAAGGCATTTACATGATTAGCATGATCTCCCTTTTCTTCAAATTTCTTAAATCTAGGGATCTCTATACCTTGTGGCACTAGAGTTCTCAATATCTCCAAGGATAATGGGTTTCTTTTGACATAATATGAAGGTGGGCCATTTTGATTTTTGTTTATGGTGGAAACTTGGCGTTGAATGGATGAAAGGCTTTGGAAGAGGTGGTTAATGATAGGGTCATTGCTTGTGGTTTGAGATGGAGGTGAATATGAAGGTGGTGTATATGTGTGGGAAGGAAAAGTGAATGGATTGCTTGTGGGAGGAGGTATGAGATTAGAGGCCACATAGGTATAAGGAGCACTAGTGAAAATGTGTGATGTAGGAAGGATATTACTAGTTGGTTGATCATTGTGGTCACTTGAGTTGTATAGGTAGGAATAGATGCTATGGTTGAAGAGGGAGGAGTTCGATTCCCTCCTTGGTCTTGCACATTGTTTGAATCTTGAGCACCATTAGTGGTGGAAGGAAGATGTTTTCCAAAGATGTGAGATATATTACACACAACTTCCACTCCTTCATTGCTTTCCATCATGCGGTGAATACTATCTATAGTAGGTATGACAGTGTTGGAATGTTTTCAGTACTCACACTATATTGTAAGTGAGCTAGGTCTTCATGAATTCTCATTATGTTTTCTTGGGGAATATGGTCAATCATTTTTTGAACACTTTCCATAGAACTTGTGGGTAGGGTAGGCATGGAAAAAGAGGTATCCAAGGTATGGTCTATACCTAGTGAACTAGTACCAACACTAGGAGTAAGAGAGCTTGATAACCCAAGATCAACAATGAGTTTTTTATCATGGTATGCCATGAGTCTCGCACTGCATCTAACCATAGTATTAGCAGTAGAAAACCAAGTAGTACAACTCATCCAAGGGATACACCAAGGATAGTGCGATGAAAACAATCTCCTATGCTTGCAATTACACTTGAAATGAAAGAAATTGGAACAACAACAATTTTACAAACTATAGCAAAAATTTGAAAGCATCCAACAAAAGCATAAAAAAGAAATTTAAAAGCATCCAATAGAAGCATAAAAAATAAATAGACAATAAACAACACACAGAGGGTTTTGAGCCAGAAACCTTAAGAGGGACTAAGACGCGAGGAAGGGAATTTTAGTCCTAGTAGAGGTTTTTGTTAGAAAAATAGCTAATTCTGAGTTGTCTACAATGGTTATAGGTTTCCTATTTAGGGATTTGATGTTTGGAAATAGAAAACTATGCAAATGGATGCAAGGAAAAGTAACTAATAATAAGAAATTGAATGCAAACTTGAATGCACCTTTTTCAATTTTCAATGCAGTAAAAATGTTTATAAATGCAATTGGAATGATTAACCATGCACATTTTAGTTTTTTAATGAAATGAAATGATGTAAGAAAGTAAAAATTCCACCTATATGCACTTTCACTAATTCAAATGCAAGAAACCCTAGATGTACTTTTACTAATGCAAGATGCAATGAATGCAATCTAGATCTAAGACTTCTATGGACTCCAAATCAACAAATGAATTCTCAAAAATTTCAGGTTCACCAAAATGAACCTTTAAAAAATGGGGATGAAGAGTGAGTTCACCTCATTTCTCTAGGTCATTCAATCCTGTCCTAAGAACACTAATTGGATTGACTATCAACCTCACAAGGTGAGTCAATTCTCAATTATGAGGACCTAGGATGGGGGTTCTTTTTAGCTTTTATGGGTTCACCATCAAGAAAATTCTTGGAAAAGACAAGTAAGAATTTAACCTATAAAACCTAGTTATGCAAGCTAAATGAGAGATGAAAAAGATTAAATTATGCAACAAAAAGATAGGATGTGTGTACTTGGGAAGTCTGGAGATGTAACAAGTATTCCATAAATGAAAAGAAGTTGTTGAAAAGTGCCAGTGAGGAAAAATATGCCCTTAATATTGTCATAGTCCCACTACCATTTTCGGAATAGATGTAGAATCTTTGGATCTTCGAACAAAATTTCAAAGAATCTTTAAAAAATAGGCTTCGGAGGACTAAGATGCCCTAGGTGGCATATTAGTCTCATTCTAGATTTCTGAAAACTCTAAATGTGATCTTGAGCTCCAAGGTTTGCACTTGCTTCCTATCATATCTCAGGTTCTGAAACTTCCAAATTTGACTTGAAGGAGATTTTTCATGAAGATGACAACTTTTTCATGCAACTTTGCAATCTTGCACTCCAAATGATCTTCAATTATTCAACCTAAATCTACAATCAAACACATAAAAGATAGGAAAAAATTGTTGATTGTTAGTAAATGGGGGTTTTCCTTGGTCAAACACCTTGTTTGTGATGAAATCTTGAAATGGAATAGAATAATGGAGGGAAATTATGAATGAAAAGCATGCAATGTTATAACTCGCCAAACCCTTGTTGTAAAATATTTCAACTTCTGTGTAATAGTTGGAATAGATTTCAATTTTGAAACACTTGAATGCTTGATAGATCTTTCTTGAATTTCTTGCTTGATTCAAAACCCTACATCACACATGTTAGCATAAAACACACATTATGCTAGAATCTCTTTTGATATGATGCTTGGATCTTAATGATGGCTCCAAAATGCTTGAATAACTACTCTTGAATTCTCTTGGATGAATACTTGAATGCTTAGATTGCTTAGATCTCTTATTAGATTCTTAGATATGAAAAATGATTGAAAGAACCTTGTATTTATACTTATCTATGCCTAATATCTCAAAATTACATTCCACCAAGATGAAATAGGAAATATTTATTAAATGAGGCTAAATCCTACTAGAATTTGAAATTAAATCTTAAAAATAAGCCAAGTTCTAAGACGCCCTAGGTGGTGTCTTAGTCCCAAGGCCCAATTCTCAGGGCATAGACTCCAAAAAGGGACCTTTTCAGGTGTGTTCAAAATCAGGGTCCCAAGACCATTGGGGGACTAAGAAAACTTAGGTGGTGTTTTACTAATGACCCAAAAATCTGGGACACACAAACAAAATCATTAAATGATCATTGTCCCTTTGATGATTGTCAAGATTAGCCAAAAAAAGATGTAGTTCATTAAGCTTTTCAATGCAAAATAAGACCAATTAAGACATAAAGAAGGATGAACAAAGCAAGGCGGGACCAATCAAATGTGAAAAAGCAAGGGTATGCATTTTCCTACACTATAAAACTATTATGGAATTGCTTTGCAATACAAATCAAGATCTCCTAGAACCGAAAATACTTTGTAATCCTTATAATTAATCACATAAACCTATGAACTCATCAAATCATTTAATTAATTCTTTGAATTAAAGTAGAAACAACACCATACATTCAACCAAAACAATTGAAGAAAAATAAAAGATCCTTGATAATTTTATTCATAATTCATGTGACAAAATACAAAGGAGTGAAATTGTTCTATAATTTTAAACTCTCATTCAGATGCCATTATTATTGTAAAACTATTATGCCTACGAAAAAACTAGAATTTGTACCTAAGACTCAAAACTATTCTATTCCTTTGTGCTTGGAATACAAAATATCATTTACATGAGTTCAAAGCTAAAACCAACCAAAGACACATGCAATTGGCCTTGAATTCCCGTTTATAGGAGTATGGGAGCAAGAAGCTTTGGCCCAAATTACACCTACAGTCACATTTTTTATTTGACATTCATTTTTATTTTAATTTCAAAACACCTCAAGTGGTTACATTTACATTTTGATGAGGGGGGAAAATATATAAGAAAAAAAATCCTTCCATTTGCTGAAGAAGATTTTCCCACCTTCCAAAAGGCATCTTTCATCGTTGTAGCAACACCAAAACATCTTCTCCATGAGGCAAAAATGTCTTCCATGTTTACGTCCAATCGAAAGAAACTTGTAAAACAAGAGAAAAATATAAGGAGAGAAAGCATACCCCATCCACATGACCACATTTCTCATCAATCTTCATCATTGGGAGGAGATAACATTTTACAATGCCTCATCAAAGGCTTAATCTATAAAATTTTCAAGTGATGTGTTATACTCCTCAAATGGCCACTCCATATTGAAGAATTTTTTAACTTTTATATTATGCTAGTTATATCTTACATCAATTACTATTTGGGACCCCTTGACAAATGTATCCATCCTTAACTCTATCCGTATCATGTAATCAATAGCTGCATTTTTACATAGAGAAATCAATAAGAATGATAGCTTCCTTAAAATGTGGGAGAAAACCTCCCAAATCATCTTTCGAAGCATCAAACTCTTTCAACCCTTTCTCATCCAAAATATTTTGCATACCACTCCTTTCCATGTCTCTAAAAAATTTCAACCTATTCTATAACTACATACCCAACTTGCCATGGAATATTGTGATTTCACTTAACAAGTCAATCACCTATAATAAATAAGGAATCTTTGTAGGAGCCTCAAGGTCTTCCTACATATGAGGCATTATTTCCTTGACTGGAGCTACCCTAGTACTCCAATTTCTCCATTCATTTTGGAATGCATATTGAACCTGCACATATTGTTGGTTTTCTTCATGAATGTTCTTGTTTACACCCCACACAGTATCAACCTTATTCATCAATTTTGTAGCCCTATGTTTTATATCATAAAAAATATTGTCTTCCACCTTAGTAGTCTCCTTAGATTTCTTGACATTATCCTTCTTTGTTTGTAATTCCTTCTTTGAAAGCTTTGAATCCTTAGTGCCAAGGTCTCTCTATCATGTGCTGATAAATCATAAGAAGATGAGGAAGGTGAAGGAAATTCTCTTATTTATTGGCTAGCCTGAGTTGTAGATCTCATTTTATTGCACTTATCCAAAATAATATTGTAATACTTTAACAATGCATCATACTTTTTTTGTGACAAATTTGTGTAGTGTCACCACTAAGAATGGAAGCATGCATAGTTAGTTTTTTAGCTTGAATTGGGGTTATATCTATGAATCTTTTCACCACAACCAAGCCAAGAACCTCTGCAATCGACCTAACAACCTCAGGTTTTTGAGTGTTAGGTGCCATCAACTGAATTACGAGCATGTAATTTTGGACTAAAACCTAACCCAAACACATGGTTTTCAAAGTGTTATTCCAATATAGAGGATTGAGGATCCTTCCTTATTGCATCAAGTGCAATAGTATAGGTAAGAGTACACCCTAGAAGTTGCATTATACCACTTTATCCAACAATTTTATTGGTGTCAGTAGGGGTAATGGCTGCTATCTCAACCATTATCTTCTCTTCTTCTACTTTCTCTGCCTCTTCCTACTGAGAAGGGTCCACACCAACTCTAGCATATTTAATTCTTTCTTTTATGTCTTTAATTCTCTACTAGATGATGAATTCCTTAAAATATTTAGTCTACACAAAAGAAACATCTGCAAGAAATTCATCACAAGCCTTGATCCTTGGATCATCATCAACCTTCTCATCATATTTCCATTTCATAATCCTATCCCGGGGAACAATGGAATCAAGAGAATTATTTATTTTAGGTGAGGTGAATCTCATCTCCACCTCCTCATCATCTGGCATCTATTTTGCAAAATAATCTTCACCAATTATTTTTGTATCTCCTCCTTGAATCTTTGAAGGCTACTCTAGAAAATCCATTGCTTCATGTTGTTGCTCTAAGAGGGTTTGTGATTTTTTAGTAGCCTCTTTAACTTTTACTTTGAATTCACCATTCTAATAATAATTCAAATTTTTCATAGACCTTTCCAAAGGGTTCTCAATTTCACCATATGGTCTAACATAGAATCCATTTCTCTTCATATGCAACTGCTCCATTAGATGTCAAATTTATTATCACATCATTAGTATATAGAAATTTATGAGAAATTCACAAAACCTTTTGGATCAAAATTTATAACCTCATGAATTGGAAACTTGGGGTTATTCAGTATTATTCCAAATTTCCCATAGTCTTCCTTAGCACTAGCCTTGAAATATGAAAATGTACACTATGGCACTATTACTGAGCCCTTCCTAGGAGTTCTAAATTGCTCCTTATCCATAAAATCTAGTTGCAACATCAATTATATGAATTCCAATCTATCAAATACATACAATGGTAGACAATGAGGTACCACCTTAGCTCCATAGGCTCTGATCAAAGGGTACTCTAAGTGCAAAAACCAATCAACCCAATTGTGATTCTCTAGTGATTCTTCCACATCTTTGGGTCACATAATATATCTCATAACTCTTGAAACTTTTTATAGAGGCTCCACACCCATACTCTCCAATAGACCAAACCTTATGAAATTGCAAAAAAAAAAAAAATTTTAATGGGGATAATTTTGGTCCCAGATGTGTGTCCACATTTTGACAGGAAGATCATTATTTTCATCATATTTTTACTCAACTTAATTTTCTTCTTCTATTTTACTATCCAACGTAGAGAAGCGTCAACATTAACAAAGAATAATATGGGAAATACAATGAGACATTTCCCTCCTTCAAGCCAAAAAAACCCTTGTGCAACGTTTCTGCAATGTATGTTGCATAGTCGAATCACCAATTCAAATTCCAATTTTTTATGTCAATGATCATAACCAATAAGGTTGTTGGTATCATTTCATCATAACTATGAGCTAGCACTTGATTAAAGCAGTAATATGTGTTCTTGATGTGGAGAAGTTGTTGAATTGGCATTGTTGTCATTGATGTCAAAACTTGGGATTCGAAAGGTTATGCTCCAGATGTTATACATAAATGATCTATCATATAGTATGTTGTAATATTGTGGTGTGAATGTTATCCTTGATCTGGATATGGTAGTACTTATTTTTGGGACATCTGTGGAAGACAGTTAGTGTAGAATAATGAAGAATAATCTTTTCATATTGGTTTTTGTGTCTAAAGCTCATTCCAGGTATCTTTGCTATTTGAACATTCATGTATCATGTTTTTGGTATGTCTAATTGCACTCCTCTAATTGGTACTAAAATTGTTGTTGATCAATATTTAGTCTTGGTTGTGGCATTCCCATCACCTCTAGAATATATCTCATGTAATTCAAAGTTGGTTATCTTTTGGTAATAATGTTACATCTTATGTATGACCTAATTATGGGTCTTGTGGTAATGTGGTAAGAAGATATCTATGTGTGACCTATACTTTGTGTCTGGTGCTAACGTGTCAAGCCTTATTGAATATTTTAAGGTTGTTCTTCAAGCTGACATGTTTTCCTAGGCTGACTCATTTTGTTCTCTAGGTATATGTATACATATGTAGAACATCTTTTTTGTACCAAACAAGAAGTGTGGTGTGTGTGAATAGTGATAAGGGTGTGAATTATTGTGCAACAATAAATAGATAAGGAAGTGAATGAAAGTGTTAGGAAGAATAAATCTATATTGCGGAATTTGTGCAAGGAAGGTTGTGTGGAATATTCTTAACCAAATATATTGCAAATAGATATTATGCTCTTAAATAAAACTGATTTCATGCATATGTAGATGCAACTTCGTTAGTTCATGTTTTTTCTATTTTTTCATTAAACATTTTTGTATTAATTGGGCCCAGTGAGCCCATCGATAATGAGCCTTACCTACAGTGAGCATTTTGTAGTGGGCCCTTGTAAAAATCACCTTAACCAATGTAACCATAACCAATGCTTTATATTTGAGAATTAGAATTCTTCGTAGTTTTCCCCATCTTGGGTTTCCAAGTAAATTCTAGTGTCCTTTGTGAATGGTGTTTTTAAGTGCTTTCATGTGTTCATGTATGTTTTAATTGTTATCTAATTGATTTAAGATTACTCTGGATTAATTAAAGAAAGGAAAAGTGTTTTGGGATAACTAATTCACCCACCATCAGTTATTCATATTGTTCAACAATTGGTATCAGAGCCTAGTCCCTTACAAATATAGCTTTTCCACTTGAGGGAGATCTTGGTAGTTTGAAAAAAATGGTAGGAAATTATTATTTTAAGGAAAAACTAAAGTCAATATTAAGTGATATGAAAAGTACAGAATCAGAAAATGAGGAATTGAAAGAAAACATTAAGGAGGCAAATGCTTGTATCTTAAAGCTAAGGGAGAAAATCCAAAAATTCAAAGCAAGACATAAAGAAGTCAGCGAGGAATTAAAGGAGTCAAAGGAAAGTATTGTGAATCTAAAGCTATGGTTGGATGAGTGAAAGAAGACTAAAGAAATTCTCAAAGATAAAATCAAACAAAAAATGGAAGAATGGAAGAAGACTAAAGAAAATCTCAAGGATACCATCAAAAAAAATTTGGAAGAAAATTAGATGTTAGATCAGGCATTGAGAAGGCTAAAATCAGAAGCTAGAGTTTGAGAAATTAACATAATTTTAGATTAAATTTTGTCCCTACAGAAATGTCACAAGGATAAAGGAGGACTTGGATTCTCAAGAGAAAGCTTGAATTAGAACACTATTGGTAAAGATAAATTAGTTGAAGCTGAATAAAGATCTATTGTAACAAGCAAGGTTTGGAACTCTAGAATATCAACAGAAATACCTTTAGTCAGGCAACCAAATGCTCAAAGGTACTTATCATTTAAAGGTCATTTTTTTTGGGGTTACTATACGAGAACATTTCAAATTTAAAGTCCAAAACCAGTACTACCTCAGTGACTTTAATTTCTAAATCACTCCAGAAGCACTAACATCTATGCCATAAAGCAGAAATAGGCACAATAGTTCTCCTCCATTGATCCTTCTAAGAAAAGAACATGCAAACTTAAACCAGATTCAACACCATGAAAAGACAAACAAATGAACACACAAATTTAAATAGGGAAAAGCCTTTCAGGGAAAAAACCCCACACTCCAAAAGATAGAGCCATTGTATTATTTATCAACTAAATGGTTACAATACAATATCAGGTTGATAGCCATTATAGGAGTTACATCTTGTTCATCTTGAGAAAAATAGGCAACAACATAGATCTGTAACCTTGCACTATTACAATGTATTCACAATAAATACAGTGAAGGTTCCCTTCAACTCTTCAGCCCATTTGCACAACCAACCTTTCAACTGGCACAACATAGAAGCCACCTCAGGTTCACATCTGCCTAGGTTCTAAGTGTCTTAGTGTTCGCGGTTACAATGCTCTACACATACCACTTGAACAGACACTCTCCAATCTCTGACCAAGCTCACCAATCATGGAATAGCCGATCTGTCGATCATTCAATCTTTTGATCTGATCTCTATCGGCATGCTTTGCTTTTAGCTTCAACTTCTCAGCTTTGGCTTACTATCCATCAGCACCTAGCCTTTCCTTTTGGCTCAACATCAACTGAAATTCCATCGGCCTCAGGCCAACCTCTCACCTTCCAGTCAAAATCACACACTCACCAAATTGCCATCAGGGTCTCATAATATCCCATCGATGAGCTTCACCATCCCGAATTACGTGCATCGCCCTAGCAGCTGACATCAAGTCACCCTACAATAAATTCACACTCAGATCAAACCCCTAAGATGCACGCACAAGCTTTCGGTCACTAGCCATTGATTTGTAACAATGATGTAGAATCAACCAATGTTATGTCACCATGTGTCACACTACCAATCATCCAATGCTTACAGATCAGTCAACTTGAGCTCCATCACTAACCATTAGTCAAACCTCTAAGGTCAGGTAGCCAACATCTCTACCGCTAGCCAAGGGAAAAGCCCTCACAGTATGGCGGTTAGCCAAACAACTACCAAAAACTAGCTAACCCCGCACAACTGCCAGCCAAACATTCTACAGTTAGGAGGGATCTCCTTTTGCAAATAGTAGTCGGGCCCACCGAGACACAAGTCAATCACTCATGGACTTCTAAGGCACTGAGGAGGGAATCTCCAATATTCTCTCTAGCCCGGCTAAAACCAACTTCCGATGTTGTCATGTGTCCACCTCTTGTGCTCTCCACTTGGCTTACGTGGAAGTCGTTGGAGCTACTTCAGGGAATCTCTAGCAGCATCCACTAGATTCCCCAAGGAAATCCTAAGACACTGACAACCCTTTGCATAAAGCAACTTGAGGCCCACCATCCTTCCACTATGCACACCACTTAACTCACCACCACGAATCGAATGCACAAGCAATTTTGCTTGGCCAAATATTTCTTAGTGGTACTTGGATCAGGATGGCACATAACACAACGGACACCGTCGGATCAAAGCCTCCACAACCGTTGATCAGGTTCTTCCTTGCTTGGTCCAACTTCAGTCACTCAATGCATATTGGCATATTGGTGGGACATGAAATGTCACCCGCTGATGGGTATGTGCAGGATCATCATGGAAAAAATAGGTCCTTAAGTGGCAAAAAAATCAGAAAAATCAGAGTTAGGTAACTTGACATAAAAATTTGAATAAGTTATCTATATTATTTCAAAAATATGTGAGAATAGAATTTATTGAAAATTGAATTTAGTTTCTAAACTAATAGGTTTATTTTCAAAAAAATAAAAACCTATTTGGTGAAAATTTTAAATTTCAATGTAGTAGCACTTAAATTTTAGGGGAAAATAAGAAGTAGGTGTCTGTCTAACCACCCTAACAACAATAAAATGATAATATTTTTTTATAAGATTATAGATATAATTATATGACTCATGTCCCAATGTGATGCATTATATTTTGTAGTTTTTTTCCAAGTAAATAATTAATTATGAATTTTTTATTACAACTTTAAAAAAAGATAAAAATGCATATGTCTAGCCACCTTAACTTGGTCAAAACTTCATGAAATTCAATTTTCCTTTTTTTAATCCTATATTATGCAAAGCCTACAATGTGACACATGTTTTGGATTCAAAAAATGTCATACCATTTAAAAGCTATAGATGTTTTTCAATCAGCCTATCAATCAAGACTTTATTCATAATTCAAATAGAAAATGAATAATAATTATTTATTAAACTCAAAGTAAAGAATAATTTGTATTGGTGGAAAGTTGAGAATATCCTTTAAAAACCCTTTTCATTTCATCAATTTTGGGTAAAAAAAATTCGTCAGCCACATACCCATCATATCGCCACTTTTTGGCCCATCATGATCCTGCACATACCCTGATATGAGATCGCCTTGCCGCATCGGCCCATCGGTGGAACATCACAAATACTCCCATCGATAACAATAGCTAGCAAATAAGAAATTCCACCAAGCCAAACTTGTTGGGCTATCACCGAAACACCACCAAGAGATCCGCCGACTAGACAGAGTCTCGGTGACAAGGAAAAGGTTGAACACATGAAGTCTCCTGAACCAGAGTGGTACAAGCCAGTGAGATTGAGGCATATATTTCCAACAATCTACTAGTTGATGAAGAATTTTTGGCTTCCTCTATAACTCGAACACAAATAATCTCTCCACCATTCTTCCGTGCTCCAAACAAGACACCTGCAACGACATTGGAGATGCCCATGAACAAAAGCAATAGTTCCAACCATCCTTCATAGGAAAAAGGAACAAGCCAAGACAAAAATTGCACCAATCTTTTGGACACAAGCATCAAATCCTTCAGATGACAAAGGGATCAGACTACCACCACTCCACTATGCTCACCAACCATACAAAAGAAACAATACAAAAACTTTAAAGCTCTAAGATTGTGAACAAAAATGTGAAGTCATTCTCCGGAACAAGATAAACCAGTAGCTATAACAACAAAAAGAAAACTGACAACCCCCATCCAACTGTTCAAAACACATGTGACTGAAAATAGCACACACATATCATGCTAATCCATCTAATCACCCATGCCTCAAAGGTATGCACATAAATAAACTCATGCCATCACATATTCACCCATTAACTATAGAATACAAGCACCATGTGTCCACTAGTCAAAATACTAAACACATCCAAGTACTCCCACTGCAAGGGTTTTTTCCAGATGAATGCAAAGAACCGAAATGAGCACATTCAATGGATCTCTTCGTTAGCATCCTAGAAAACAAGGCACCATAACAAGTGATCCATGGGTACCAAGTCCACCAATCACAACACATAGAAGAGCATAACCATGTAGTATCAATGAACTTCCACAATGATAAGCAAACCTGTAAACCAAACATGCCCTTCTACACACACTTCTAAATGCTAGATGTGTCCAGTATGACCTGCTTCACATTCCAAAGGGAATCCTCTCAAAGAAGATCAAACTAGCCCATATTCTTATCTCCTACCAATTTTGAAAAGCACCAGGAGATAAATTGTGCTATCCACCTTTCACTATGGAACCTCCAGAAACTTAAATAGAAAATCAAGATCCATATCATGAAAGCAAGCATAAAAACACATCTGAAAGATATAATGGGAAAATACCTCTCAGAAGAACTTTATTTCGGAGAAGACCAAAGGGAAAAAGATGCTCCTCCATGATATAACAGCCGCGATGACTTATCCAAGAACAATCACCTTATCGGTCTCTATTGAACTCACGTCCAACCAAGGTGCAGGCTACTCAGACTTTCATCTGTAAATAGTAAAAATAGCCTCACCTTTTTCTCCATGTATCCATGAGCACCAGCAACCGATCATCTCATGCTAAACTCCAATCTACATTACTCCAGCGAACATGAAGTTCTCAAGCACATGACTAATGCACTCAAAACATAGAGAAACAATAGACCACTATCAAAGCTCCAAACCTAGGAATTAGGAACTTATCATGACATCATGATCCTACGATCCCCCTTAGGAGATCCCATTCTCTAGGAAAACATAACAAGGTCTCAAGAGCAATGCATCATGCCAAAACTCTAATGCACAAGCAATAATATACCATGACATAAAGAAAACAAAATCTAAACCATCACCTACCAAGCACCACCAACACCTCAACCAAAGACTCGCAAGAGTCCTCCATGGCTCTAGGATGATGCACATCCTCAAACAATGCCCATGCAAATGCGCAAGAGCTCTACCAGAAACATCTGCAACACCAAAGAAGATCATTCACCACCATATGATGAATACACAATCTCTGATAAAGCTCCCATGGAACATGGCACTAAGATTTCCAAGCACCATGACCAACCATCTGCTGATCCGAAAACCTCTAGATACAAATGACATGTCCATCTGACAACAACACCGAGAAGTACCAAGGTCTCTGAACCACGCGGACCACAACATCAATGTCAAAATCTTACACTAGCCAGTGTATCAAGCTCTCCAAGACATCACAATACTCTTGCTACAAGTCCCCATAACCGACTATTCAGGTACTCAAATTCCATTCCTCCTCACATCTCAAAACAACTACACCAATGTGCAAGTGACCACAGATAAGGCCAGCTAATGGATCTGCACCACCACTGAAGCAACCTCATGGATATTGGCAGTCCACTTATGAGTTGACTCACAACAAAAATGTAGGTAAAGACAACCCATAACATTGCACAACTCGTAGATGCAACAAGTGAAAAACCTTGCAAATCTATCATCGCACTAGAAACTGCACAACTAAGATCTCAAAGAGAAAACCCATGTAGACAACATGAATCAAACACAAGATCAAGCTCAGATCTGATTCGCCAATCAAGTCCACAACCCAAGCACCATAGTCTAGGAAACCATTAAGAAAACACCACAAGAATGTTGAATGAAAAAAACATACCAACACTCCCATGTAGAGAATACATCACACCTCCTCAAACATGTCAAACTGCAACTATCTCATCCAGTCACACCCCAAAAGCTAGGGTCTAGAAAATAGTTTAACAACAACTCCACAAACCACAAGTTTTACTTGACCATGCAAAATCTCCAAAACCACCATGTTTCCAAAACACACATGTACATCCACATCCACATCCACTACACATCTGGATGACTCGGGAGTCTACACACAACCATCACAATTAACCAGAACAGTGAACACACATGAATATGCATCATAGACTTTTTTGGAAAATCTACAGAAAACCCTCAAAACCAAAGACATGAATATGAAACATGTGAGTACTAGGTACAGATAAATAGGAACTCTAGGCCTACTCCAGACCAATTCCAAAAACCACAACCATGCACACACATGCAAGAGAGCCAGGCTATTCAGAAGTTCTAGACCACCTAGATCAACTTCATAGCCTTCATGCAATCAGGGAAATAGATAAAACACCTTTAGTGCTAAGTCAAAACACCTAGCACGAGCAAAATACTCCATTGAAGAACAATAGCCTGAGAAACTCCATACCATTAGGGAGCCTCTCCAACAAAAACCCAGTATGAACCACACTCTGCTGCAACACAACCATATGCAAAAAATCACACCCCTTGCATTAGGATCATTTGCTGCCAAACAGGAGCCTTAGACCACATTGCCACAATATGATCAACTCCAAAACCTCCTCTCTTTCATGTTGCCTATTGAATCAAAATATTAGGAACTCTTACTCTTCAAAAAGATCAAGCATCGGTTGATTCCTCCAGATTTCCTCAAGCTTTCTAGGCTCATAAATCCTCACAGGAGAAATGCCTAGAACTTCGGTAACCAGGAGAAGGATTTGATACCACTTGGTGGAATTACCGTATGAGAACGTTTCAGATTTAATGTCTAAAACTAGTAGTTCCTCAGTGAATTTCATTTATAAATCACTCAAGAAGCACCAACAACTATTCCATAAAGCAAAAACAGGCACAATAGTTCTCCCCCATTGATCCTTCTGAGAAAAGCACATGAAAACTTAAACTAGATTCAACACCATGAATACACAAATAAATGAACATATAGATTTACATGGGGAAAACCATTTCAGGTAAAAAACCAAACACTCCAAAAGACAAATCCATTGTATTATTCAACAACTAAATAGTTACAATACAATATCAGGCTCATAGCCATTATAGGAGTTACATCTTTTTCATCTAGAGAAAAGTAGGCAACAACATAGATCTGCAACCTTGCACTATTACAATGTCTTCACAAGACATACAGTGAACGTTCCCTTCAGCTCTTCAACCCATTTGCACAACCAAAATTTCAGCTGGCACAACATAGTAGCCACCTCAGGTTCACATCTGCCTAGGTTCTGAGTGTCTCAGTGTTCGTGGTTATAAATCTTTAAACATACCGCTCAAAAACACACTCTCCGATCTCTGACCAAGCTCATTGATCATGGAATAGTCGATCCGCTGATCATTCAATCTTTTGATTTGATCTCTATCAGCATGCTCTGCTTTTAGCTTTAGCTTCTCAACTTTGGCTTACTATCGATCAACACCTAGCCTCACCTTTTGGCTCAGCATCAATCAACATTCCATCGACCTCAGGCCAACCTCTCAACTTCCGATCAAAATCACACACTCACCAAATGGCCATCAGGGTCTCATAATAACCCACTGATGAGCTTCACCATCTTAGGTTGTGTGCACCACCCTAGTAGCTGACATCAAGCCACCCTGTAATCAATTCGCACTCAGATCAAACCCTTGATGTGCATGCATAAGATTTCGGTCACTAGCCATTGATTTGCAACAATGATACAAAATCAACCAATGATATGTCACCATGTGTCGCACTGCCAATCATCCACTACTTGCAGATCAGTCAACCTAAGCTCCATCGCTAACCATTAGTCAAACCTCTAAGGTCAAGCAGATAATAGCTCTACCACTAGCCAAGGGCAAAGCCCTCATGGTATCGTGGTTAGCCAAACAACTACCAAAAACTAGCTAACCCCACGCAACTGCTAGCCAAACATTCCATGGTCAGGAGGCATTCGCCTTTGCAAATAGTAGTCGGGCCCACCAAGACAAGCATCCATCGCTCGTGGACTTTCAGGGCATCAAGGAGGGAATCTCTAATATTCTCTCTAGCCCACTCGAAACTAGCTTCCAATGTTTCCATGTGTCCACCGCTCATGCTCTTCACTTGGCTTACATGGAAGCCGTTGGAGCTCCTTCAGGGAATCTCTAGTAGCATCCGCTAGATTCCCCAATGAACTCCTGAGACACTAACAACCCTTCGCATAAAGCAACTCGAAGCCTACCATCCTTCCGTTGTGCACACTGCTTAACTCACCGCCATGCGTCAAACGCACAAGCAATTTCACTCGAGCAAAAATTTCTCAGCGATACTTGCATCAAGATGGTGTGGAACATAATGGACACCATCAGATCAAAGCCTCCACAACCATTGATTATTTTCTTCGCCACTTGGACCAACTTCAATTGCTCAACACATATCGACATATTGGTGGGACATGAAATGTCACCCCACAATATGAAATCACCTCGCCACATCAGCCCATTGGTGGAACATCACAAAGACTCCCACCAATAGCGATAGCCAGCTAATAAGAAATGCCATGAAGCCAAAACCATTGGTCTTTTGTCGAAAAACCACCAGGAGTCTCTCTGACTAGACAGAGCCTTGATTAAAAGGAAAAGGTTTAACACATGAAGTCTCTCAAACCAAAGAGGTACAAGCCAGTGAGATTGAGGCACATATTTCCAACAATCTCCCATTTGATAAAGACTTGCTAGCTTCCTCCAGAACTCGAACACAAAGAATCTCTCCACCATGCTTTCATGCTCCAAACAAGACACCTGCAATGACATCCAAGATGTCCACCAACAAAAACAATAGTTCCTACCATCCTTCACATGAAAAAGGAACAAGCCAAGGCAAAAATTGAACCAGTCTTTGGAACACAAGCATTAGATCCTTCAGACGACAAAGGGGTCAGACTGATAACACTCCACTGTGCTCACCAGCCATACATAAGCAACAATACAACAACTTCAAAGCTCTCATATCATGAACACAAAGGTCAAGTCATTCTCTAAAACAAGATAAACCAACAGCTAGAAAAACAAATAGAAAACTGACTACCCCCATCCAACTAATCAAAACCCACATGAATGAAAATAGCACACACAACTAGTGCTAATACATCCAATCACCCATACCTCAAAGGTATGCACATCAGTAAACTCATGCCATCACATATTCACCCATCAACTATAGAATACAAGCACCATGTGTCAACTAGTCAAAATACCATACACATCTAGGTACTCGCACTCCAAGGGTACTGTCTAGATGAATGAAAAGAACCGAAATGAGCACATTCAATGGATCTATTCGTTAGCATCCCAACAAACAAGACACCATCGCAAGTGATCCATGCATACCAAATCCACCAATCACGACACATAGAATATCATAACCATGTAGTACCAAGGAACTTCCATAATGATATGCAAACCTACAAACAAAACATGCCCTTCTACACAAACTTCTAACTACTAGTTGTGCTCAGTATGACCTCCTTCACATCCCAAAGGAAAGCATCTCAAAGAAGATCAAACTAGCCCATATTCTTATCTCCTACCCATTCTCAAAAGCACTAGGATATAAACTATGCTATCCACCTTTCACTATGGATCCTCTAGAAACTTAAACAACAAATCAAGATCCATATCATGAAAGCAAGCATAAAAAATACCTCTCAGAAGAACTTTACTACCTAGAAGACTAAATAGAAAAAGATGCTCCTCCAGGGGATAACAGCCGCCATGAATTATCCAATAACAATCTTCTTATCAGTCTCTATTGAACTCACATCCAGCCAAGGTGTAGGCTACTTGGACTTTCAACTGTAAAGAGTAAAAAAATCCCCACCTTTTTCTCCATGTATCCATGAGCACTAGCAGCCGATCATCTCATGCTAAACTCCAATCTTCATTACTCCAGCGAACATGAAGTTCTCAAGCACATGACCAATGCACTCAAAACATAGAGAAACACCAGACCACTATCAAAGCTCCAAACCTAGGAATCAGGAACTTATCATGACATCATGATCTTACCATTCCACTTAGGAGATCCCATGCTCCAGGAAAACATACCAATGCCTCAAGAGCAATGAATCATGCCAAAAATATTATGCGCAAAAAAGAATATACCATGACATAAAGAAAAAAAACTCTAAACCAACATCACGTATCAAGCACCACCAACACCTCAACCAAAGACTCACAAGAGTCCTCCATGGCTCTAGGATTCTACAAATCCTCAAATAGTGGCCATGCAAATGCGAAAGAGCTCTACCAGAAACATCTACGACACCAAAGAAGATCATTCACCACCAAGTAATGAATACATAGTCACTACTAAAGTTCCCATTGAACATGGCACCGAGCTTTCCAAGACCATGACCAACCATCTTCTTATCTTGAAACCTGCAGGTACAAATGACAACATGTCCATCTGACAACAACGTCGAGTAGTACCAAGGTATTTGAATGACGTAGACCACACCATCACCGTAAAAAGCCTACACTAGCAAGTGTATCAAGATCTCCAGGACATCATGATACTATTACTACTCAAATTCCATCCCTCCTCGCATCTCAAAACAACTACACCAATGCACAAGTGGCCACATACAAGGCTAGCTAATGGATCTGCACCACCACTGAAGCAACCTCATGGATATTTACAGTCCACTTCCGAGTTGACTCACAACAAAAATGTAGCTAAAGACAACCCACAATATTGCACAACTCATAGATTCAACAAGTGAAAAACCTTGCAAATCTATCATTGCACTAGAAACTGCACAACTAAGATCTCAAAGAGAAAACCCATGTAGACAACATGACTCAAACACTAGATCAAGCTCAGATCTGATTCACCAATCAAGTCAACAACCTAAGCACCATAGTCTAGGAAACCAACAAGAAAACACCACAAGAATACTAAATGAAAAAAACCATACCAACACTCCCATGCAGAGAAGACATCACACCTTCTAAAACATGTCAAAATGCAACTATCTCATCCGGTCACACGCCAAAAGCTAGGGTCTAGAAAATAGATTAACAAAATCCCCACAAACCATAAGTTTTACTTGACTGTGCAAAAACTCCAAAACCATAGTGTTTCCAAAACACACATGCACATCCACATCCATTGCACATCTAGACGACTCAAGAGTCTACACTCAACCATCACGAATAACCAAAACAATGAACACACATGAATATGCACCATAGACGTTTTTTGAAAATCTACAGAAAACCCTTCAGAACCAAAGACATGAATATGAAACATGTGAGTACAAGGTACAAGTAAACAGGAACTCTAGGCCTACTCTAGACCAATTGCAATAACGACAACCATGCACATGCATGTGAGAGAGCTAGGCTATTCAAAAATTTTAGACCATCCAAATCAACTTCATAGCCTTCATGCAATCAGGGCAACAGAGAAAACACATTCAGTGCCAAGTCAGAACACCTAGAACAAGCACAATACTCCATGGTAGAGCAAGAACCTGAGAAACTCCATACTGTCAAGGAGCTTCTCACATAGAAACCTAGTATGAACCACACTCTGCTACAACACAACCATAAGCATAAACTCATACCCACTGCATCAGGATCATTTGCTGCCAAACAGGAGCCTCATATCACATCGCCACAATATGATCAACTCCAAAACCTCCTATGTCTTTCATGCTACATGTTGAATCAAAAGAGAAGGAACTCTTACTCATCAGAAAGATCAAGCATCAGCTGATTCCTCCAGCTTTCCTCAAGCTTGTTGAGCTCATAAATCCTCACAGGAGAAATGTCTAGAACTCCAGTAACTAGGAGAAGGCTCTGATACCACTTTTTTGGGTTACCGTATGAGTACATTTCAGATTTAAACTCTAAAACTAGTAGTGCCTCAATGAATTTCATTTCTAAATCACTCCAGAAGCACTAACAACTATTCCATAAAGTGGAAATAGGCATAGTAGTTCCCCCCCATTGATCCTTCTGAGAAAACACATGCAAACTTAAACTAGATTCAACACCATGAATAGACAAATAAATAAACACACAGATTTACATTGGGAGAACTCTTTCATGTAAAAAACCCCACACTCCATAAGATAGGGCCATTGTATTATTCAACAACTAAACAGTTACAATACAATATCACGCTCATAGCCATTATAGGAGTTACATCTTGTTCATTCCAAGAAAAACAGGCAACAACATAGATCTACAACCTTATATTGTTACAATTTCTTCACAAGACATACAGTGAAGGTTCCCTTTAGCTCTTCAGAGCATTTGCACAACCAACTTTTCAGCTGGCACAACATAGCAGCCACCTTAGGTTCACATCTTCCTAGAATCCAAGTATCTCAGTGTTTGTGGTTACAATTCTCTACTCATACGGCTCGAACACACACTCTCTGGTCTCTGACCAAGCTCACTGATTATGGAACAACCGATCCATCGATCTTTCGATGTTTCAATCTAGTCTATATTGGCATGCTCTTCTTTTAGCTTCAGATTCTCAACTTTGGCTTACTATCGATCAACACCCGGCCTTGCATTTAGGCTTAGCATCAATTGAAATTCCATCGGCCTCAAGCGAATCTCTCAGCTTCCATTCAAAATCACACACTCACCAAACAGACATCATTGTCTTATAATACCCCACCAATGAGCTTCACCATCTCAGGTTGTGTGCACCACCCTAGCTGATGATATCAAGCTTCCCTGCAATCAATTTGCACTTAGATCAAACCCCTGAGATGTACGCACCAACTTTTGGTCACTAGCCATTGATTTGCAACAACGATGCAAAATCAACCAATGATATTTTGCCACGTGTTGCACTGCTAATTGTCCGCCGCTTATAGATCAATCAACCTAAGCTCCATTGCTAACCATCAGTCAAACCTTTGAGGTCAGGTGGTCAACAACTCTACCACTAGCCAAGGGCAAAGCCCTCATGGTATGGTGGTTAGCCAAACAACCACAAACAACTCGCTAACCCCGTGCAACCGCCAACCAAACATTATGTGGTTAGGATGCATCCACCTTTGCAAACAGTAGTCAGGCCCCTTGAGACACGCGTCCACCACTCATGGAATTCCAGAGCACCAAGGAGGGAATCACCAATATTCTCTCAAGCCCACCCAAAACCAACTTCTGAGGCTGCCACGTGTCCACTGCTCGTGCTCTCCACTTGGTTTACGTGGAAGCCACTGGAGCTCCTTTAGGGAATATGTAGTGGAATCCGCTAGATTCCCCAAGGAACTCTCGAGACAATGGCAAGTGTCAATGACCAGACAACCCTTCACATAAAGCAACTCAGGGTCCACCATCCTTTCACTATGCACACCGCTTAACTCACTGCAACACATTGAAGACAAAAGAAATTTTGCTTGGCCAAAAATTTCTCAATGGTACTTGCATCAGGATGGCGCAGAACATAATAGACACTGTCAGATCAAAGCCTCCATAGTCATTGATCAGGTTCTTTACCGCTTGGTCCAACTTCAATTGCTCAACACATATTGACATATCAGTGGGACATGAAATTTCACCTGTTGATATGAGATCGCCTCACGCATCGGACCATTGGTGGAACATCACAAAGACTCTTACCGATAGCGATCACCAGCCGATAAGAAATGTCACCAATCTAGACACATCGAGCTATCACCGGAACACCACTAGGAATCTCGCCAACTGGACAGAGTCTTGGTGACAAGGAAAAGATTGAACACATGAAGTCCCTCAGACCAAAGCGGTACAAGCCTGCGAGACTGAGGTACATATTTCCAACAATTTTTTTCTATGCAAACAATTTGGACATAAGGCTGGAGAGTGTAGAAGAAGGAAGGAATTGAGTATTCAATGCTTTAACTATCACAAGTTTGGTCACAAAGCAATTCATTACAAAAGTCAATTATCTAATCCAGCTAGAAGGAATAGAATGAATAATCTCTTTCACAATTATTGTTACTTATTCCATGGTTATGGTCACAAAGCTAATTAGAGCAGATCTAGGGTCCACTCAGTTAAGTTGGGGAAAAGATGTTACAAGTGCAATTAATCCAGACATTATGCTAACACATGCAGATATGTTGCTCCGAAAAAGTTTAAAAACAAAAAGAATGTTGCAGAATAGATGAATCTAAGAAGGATAATTTCATGGTTTGGAAGAAGAAGGAAACGAGTGTTGAGATCTCTCTGGTGGTACTGGATCTTGATACAAGCTCTTCTAGAATTTTATCCTACTACATTGGTATAGGGGGAGTTTTGCAATGCATATCCTATCAGTTCCCCCTCTCTGAAGTAATATTGGTGTGTTTTTAGCATGAATATCTTGATTTGGTTGGTGACATATGAGGAAGCTTAATCCATCTAATTGAAAAGTGACATACAATTGTTGGAATCATCGATGAGCATTTTGGTAGTGAAATCATCATGACAAATTAAGGATAAAAGATGGGATTTCAAATCACTTCTCATAGTTTGAAAAGAAGAAGAAGAGATTTTCATTGATTGATAAAAGATTGAAGATGCTATGAGCGACGATGGAATCTATGTTGATTGATAGTCAATCAAGTAGTAGTATTCCATTGAAGCGGAAAGGAGTAGATTTGGATGATTTTGATCATCGAAAGATGAAGGAAATGGAACTATGGGTTGAAGATTGATAAATTGCAGAATGTGAGTGTTGTGGGTATGGATTTATGGGGGGAATTCCCCTAGATTGAATACAAAGAGTCTATCTTGTTCATGTTGAGTCATTTCAAGGATGGAAACATCATTTGGACAAACCTATCTAATCACAAAGGAATCCATGGAAGCTATTACTATATTGTGTAGAGTTGGTTATCTCCCTAGGAAGAAAATAGTGAAATACAGGGATGTCGAGGAACTTACTGGTATTGACAAAGACCCCTGAGCACTACTGATGAATACCATTATTGATACTATAGTAAGGTATGTTTCTTATGGTATCTCATAAAAAATGTATTTTAGAAATCTTGAAGGTTCTACATCTACTATTACTATGTATCTTGCACATAAGATGGTGAAGGAAAATCAATAGTTTAACTTGTCTCTAGCCTGATAGTGGAAAACCTAATTGAGAATGTTAGAATGTCTTTGGTTGAGAATTATCCCTTCCGATTTGGGTCTCTACTCATGTTTTTAGTGTTCTACTTTTTGAATTTCTTATCGTCAAAAGGAAAATTTTAATTGGAAGTTCGACATCCCTATCGAAAAGCAAGTTTATAGATACTTGGAATGTTTGGAAGATAAATAAAATGCATGCAAAACTTATTTCTCATCCTTTGAAATGCATCTATGTTCTAGGGTGATAGTGTCTAGTGCTACACCTATTAGTTAGTTTGAGGAGGGTTCCTCCTTTGGTAAGAGGGAGTTAGAGGTTGTCATTGGTGGTTCCAATCCAAAACCTAAAAGGAGTAAAATTAACTCAAAGGATTTCATGACTATCTTAGAAGAGAAGGAGAAGGAAGAAGAGTTTTTGCATGATAAAAATGAAGTTCATTCAGTTGTGAATGAGGGTGATATGAAAAATATTGGGGAAATGTGGAATGCTTACTCTCCGTTCAATAGACCTAGAATTGAAGATGCCTTGGTAAAAGGGTATTACTATTTCTGTTATTTCTGACTTGTTATCAGATGATCTGAAGGAGATAAATTCCAAACTATAATTGAAAGAAGGTGTGTCACAGCCAAACAATAGTTATCCAAACATATTGGTGACACAAGAGAATTCATTAAGGAGATGTCTAACATCTACAAATACTGTCTTCGGTGGCCTCCTATTGTTGATAATTTTAGAAGCGGAATTAAAGCTACTAAATCTGAATTGAATGATATTGGTAAGTGTTTTGACTTCTTCAAAGATAAGGATGGAAAAAAAGTAATAAGATTTGGTGAGCTGCAAGCTGAGTTATTGTCTACTTAGAGACAAAGGGAAGATTTGATTAAAACTTTCTAGTTGGTCAAAGAAATTGTTGAGGTCCAGTTCAATAATTATTTTGGGATACTTTCTAATGTTGTGGATAACAGTTCTCGTCTCTAAACTGGTCATCTTCATTTGGGATGTTGATTCTACATGACAGTATGTGTGCCAGAATAGTTTTTGTAGTGCAAGCTTGGAAGAAGGTTCTTCTAATTATGAGAGAAAGGTACAATAAAATATTTCATGTGAAAAGTGTTATTTTTTACTTGATTTCTTGAATGATCTTATTTGTCCCTTTTCCTTTGATGGAAAAAAGAGGCAGAAAATGAAGAGGGAAAAAAAGAGAGGAATTGAATTGCTTGACAAAGGGGGAGTGCTTTCAGTTTTTGCATTTTTTGTGTTTTTGAGTTTTTGGTGTTTTTCCATCAATTCCAAAGGGGGATATTGTTAAGAAGTTGTTGACTTGGCATTATTATCATTGATGTCAAAATTTGGGATCCGTAAGGCTATGCTCTAAATGATATACATAAATGATCTATCCTATCATATACTATAATATTGCATAGTGTGGATGTAATCCTTGATCTTGATATGGTAGTACTTCTTTTTGGGACATCTGTGGAAGACAGATAGTGCAGAATAATGAAGACTAATCTGTTGATATTGGTTGTTGTGTTGAAAGCTCATTCTAGGTATCTTTGTTATCTACAAATTCATGTAGCATGTTTTTGGTATGTCTAATTGCATTGCTCTGGTTGGTACTAAAATTGATGATGATCTAGATTTTGTCTTGGTTGTGGCATTTCCATCAAATGATGATGTTCAATATTTGGTCTTGGTTGTGACGTTCCCATCGGCTCCATAATATATCTCATGTAATTCAAAGTTTTCTATCTTTTGGTAATAATGCTACATCTTATGTATGACCTATTTATCATTCCTGTGGTAACATGGTAAGAAGATTTCTATGTGAAACCTATCCTTTGGGTCCAATGCTAGCATTCCAAGCCTTATTGAATATTTCAAGGTTGTTCTTCAAGCCGACATGTTTTTCTAGGCCGACTCATTTCGTTCTCTGAGTATATATATATATGTATATATGTATATGTATATATATGTATAAATATGTATATGTATATGTATGTATATATATGTATAAATATGTATATATATGTATATATATGTACATATATGTATATATATGTATATATATATGTATATATATCTAGAACATATTTTTTGTACCAAACAAGAAGTGTGGTGTGTGTGAACAGTCATAAGGGTCCAAAGGTTTGTGTGACATGGAATAGAGAAGGAAGTGAAAGAAAGTGTAAAGAAGAAGAAATATGTATTGTAGAATTTGTGCAAGGAAGGTTGTGCAAAAAATTCTTAACTAGATCTATTGCAGATAGATATTATGCTCTTAACTGAAACTGAATTCATGCATATGTAGATGCAACTTCATTAGTTCATGGTTTTTCTATTTTTTCATCAGACATTTTTCTATTAATCAAGCAGTGAACCCACTGGCAGTGAGCCTTACCTATAGTGAGCATTTTGGTAGTGAGCCCTTATAAAAATTACCTTAACCGGTGTCACCTTAATCAGTCCTTAATATTTGAGAATTAGCATTCTTCATGGTTTTTCCCATCTTGGGTTTCCATGTAAATTCTAGTGTCCTTTGTGCATGGTGTTGTTAAGTGTTTTCATGTTCATATTTATTTTAATTGTTATTTGATTGATTTAATATTACTCTAGATTAATTAAAGAAAGGAAAAGTGTTTTGGGATAATTGATTCATCCCCCTCTGAGTTATTCAAACTATTCAACACTTGAAATAATTATTAAACCCTTTAAACTCAAAGGGATCCAAGTTTCTAGGACCAAATCCTCCCTTATCATCTTTTCTATGCTTGGAAAGCACATTTTTCCTATATCCAAATCGGTTCTACTCATATTCATTGCATAAATAAAAAAAAGTTGATGTTCACAATGTAGTTAGGGGTCAATTTCAACACCTCCACAATTTTATCTTTGGTAACCTCAAGGAGTAAGGATCCATTTTCACTCTTTATTTTCCTATCCTTGGGATCATAGTTTTCTTCCAGCTCCAACATCGCATCTACTTCCACCAACACATTCGACACTACAAGCCTCCCAAGGTTGAAATCCCATGAGTTCTTGGTTGGTCGTCTGATATATCTTCTATTGAAAGCATATAAAAACCACTCACATCCACTCTATGGTTGAGTAACCTCTCCAATTGTATAAGAAAGATCAATCAACCTGCTAGTTAACACAACCTAACATGTAGGCCTTTTACAAATTTGTGCTCCTCCCTCATTGATATATTTAAATTCACCCTTAATGAATCTAGCATGATTTCTCTCCTCTCCTTTTGACTTTGCAGATGCTTCTACTACATACAAGTTAGGCGTGGGTTTGTCATCTTGAGGTTTAGGTCTCTTGACCCTTTTCTTCTTGGGTTTCCTTTCTGGTTTGGTGGAAGATTTGCTAGATTCACTCATTTTGACAATATAATAGATTTAGTCTTTTAAATTTCAACTTATGGAAAGTACCTACTGGTTTATGTTCTCAAGAAACAAATTTATAGAGTCAAGACCCTCCCATACCTTACACAATTCTTTACCACCCAATTAAAGTTACACAACATCCAACCCTCCTAAACCCTAAGAGCCTAAACTTTTAGAATATTTCATTTATTGCCTAAACCAACTCAATTCAAGCACAATTGACATAGAAGGGTGTAATTATTTTCTTACCCAAGAGGAAATTTAATTTTAGTGTCTCTGTAACAATTTTTCAGAGCTCTTCACACATTCTTCTCAAACTCAACCAGCTCTTTTTCTCTTGATGGGTACAATTGTGAAAACAAACGAGCCAAAAATATTCTTTATGTCCAAAGAATGGAGCATATTCACCATTAATGCTTGATAGAAATCTCATGCAAGCAAATGAATACTTATCCATTTGAGTTCAAATTTTGGGAATTGATCTATTTCTTTTACAACATCATCGATGGATCTCCTTTGTCCTCATGCTTTTTAATTTTTCTTTTAGTGATTCCCTCTAGATGTTTCCATTTTGTCTTTAATTTCCTTGGTTTCCTTTTACTAGAAAGACATCATGCATCACTAATTTGATCTTCATTCCTTTGGATGAATCTGTGATTCCTCAAAACTCGGTGTTGAGGGGAATATTTCGTCACATATACCATCATTCATCGCTAATATGTTCTTTAGAACTCCATTTGTAACCATGATAGTTGTAGGTAGCATGATGGGCATAAGACTTAACAGTCTATCATTATGGGCATTAGTTGGGAATGGAATTTTTTTCTTTATGTAGCCTATCAGTGATATGAACCATATGCACAATAGAATCTTAGCCATTATATTTGGGCCCTTCTTTCATTTTTTTCTTCGCCCTTCGTCCACCCCTCATCATCAATTTATAGCTCAAAAAGTGAGTCACAATAGCGATGAGAGAAAATTGGCAATAGAGCATGATCCAACTACATGGCCATATTGCAACATCAAGGGTAATGCAAGAATCACCCTTAGTACCACCTCAAACTAGCGATGAAACATTAGGACAATAAACTTCATCGCTCATCACTAATTTGAAAAGGTCAAGTGAGTAGCTATCCATGATGAGCAATAATATAGTAAATGCAAGGGGTCGTTAGGTTATTGTACATTTCTAATTTAGTACTTAAAGCATTTTGGTCAATCGGTGATAGAAAGGAAGCTAGTGATAGTGAAGAAATCCTTGCACATCGCACATCACTAATAGGAAACCCAAGGTTTAAAACCTATCAGTGATGAGTGATATAAAGGAAAATGACCATCATGCATCGCTAATTCAAGGTAAGTAGTAGTAAAAAAATTTGTGATGGGTGATGGGAAGAGCGAAAAAGGAGAACTTAAGTGAAGGAATTTAGAGCATTCTCATATGTTGTTTTAAAAGGGGGACTGAATATGAACAACATACGACAAGGCCTTAAAATACCTAAATACCATTTTGGTAGAGGATGTAAAGGACAAAAAAGGATAGAATATCAACCTTATAAAATATATGGATCCCCAGACCAAAGTAACATGAAAATATTAGAAGATGGGTAAACAGGGAACCCTAACCAAAAGGTGTTGGTCATTTCATGAACATAAAAGACTCAAGTTATTTTAATCTAACTAGAGACAGACTACAATAGGTCAACAAAGGATTAGATCAAAACACAAGGGTTTAGACAAGGAGGAAATATGTTAAGTAAAAACCCACACCTAGCATAAAACCCTAAACCCAATTCAATTCATATTAGACCAGTGGGACATGAAAATTTTGAAGGTACCACCAACACTAGTCTGTTTGATCTCTCCCCTTTAAATGGAAAACTAGTGTATTATGTAAAATTTATCAAATAATAACTATTTATGTTGTGATTAAGGATTTTCCAAGGGAAAGAGGTTGTGGATGGTATTGAGGATGGTCAAATTCAAAAAAATAATGGTAAAGTGGATGATACCTCAACTCATGATGTCATGGTAAATACTCAGGCCATTCAGCAGGGGCGTGTGACTTTTGAAAAGAAGCTCCAATTCTTGTCTCAGGAATGGAATGTGATCACTGGTCTAAAGTTTTTGGGAGACCTATAGGTGTCTTTTGGTTCTATGTTGGTCCTAGATCTATGTGCTTTCTTTGTTTTTTTTGTTGGTTGAACTAGATTTAAGCTTTAGTTTATGTTTTAGTTTTTGGGTTTCTCACTTCTTGTGAGTTCCTCATCTACCTCTATGGTTTTTTTTGTAATGGGTACTGGCCCTTCAGGTTTTAATCTAATCAAAAATATTTATGTTGTGATTATATTGGTTTAACACCCTTACAAATACTTACCATATAATCTCACCTTTCCTTTATAAGAATGGGTGTTAAAATTTTGAAAATATGAGTGAGGATATAATGCTTTTTTCTGAAATTAGTCATTTTATGTTGTTTAAAAAAAAACATTAAGTAATAAGCTACTTTATAACAATATTAAAACTCAAAGGACCTATTAATTGGGGCTAAGTGATTATAAATTTTAGTCATGTCCAATGGAGTGAAGGGTCATGCCTCAAAGTATAAATAATTAGATAGTGTTCTATAAAAATATGACCTTCCATATACTTTCAAATATATCAAGACACCTCTACTCACTTTTTAAAACATAACCCTAGGATTCCATCAACCATATATAACATCATTCATCATTAAGTAGTTACCCCTAGGAATTTACTCACATTATACTTATCCCTTGTTGATTAATATCTATTTTGGCTCACTAAATAAATGGTCCTTAATAAAAATTTCCTTTCATCACTTGTTTCTTCCTATCCTAGAATTTTCTAAGTTGGTGAGAACCACCACTAGTGTACCTTGTATGTAGCTTTGGTAAACCCTAGATTTCATCAGTGGGAATTCCTTTTAATGGCATTTTTACATTTTTACAAATAGTCTTAGGATACAATATGGAATATATAAGGTAAAACATGATACAAAATAACTCTTAACCTATACATTATATTTGAAATCTAATTATACTTTATGCCTAAAGGGATCAAAAATAACTCTTAACCTATACATCTAATTTTTTGGGTTTCTTTTTAACATCTAACCAATTATTACATGGATATTCTATTGTTGAGATGATCATTTTGAGATACATTCGTAGACACTTGAAATTTTCATAATCAATATCATGCATTTAATTAAATTTACTTACACCATTTTCATCCCAATTCAACTCCTTTTGACTATTTAATTAAATAATCCTAATTTTTTAATTAAATTCATCATTTTCTTCTATTATTAAAATAATTAATATTATTTGGATAATTCACCCTTTTCATACTAATTGTCATCCTATTTGATTAAATAATGTGAATTGTTTAATTAGATTCTATAATTCTTCTTATTTGATTAAATGATTTGAATTATTTAATTAAATTTCATTAATTCCCCCTTTGATTAAATGAGCTAATTATTTAATCAAATCCTTAAATTCCCCCACCTTGCACAATTAAATAATGTTTTGATTATTTAATTTGACTAATTTCTCACTCCTCAAAGGAATATTTCCATGGAATATTACTCCATTTCAAATTCAAACAATTTCCCTCCAACATGAAAATATCTTACACATTCCTCTTAAAATTAAGGGTTTGTGTTTGTTAAAATCAATTGCAACCCTTGATTAACTTTATCAATCCATATCTTTCAATCTCATGCATGGATTTGATCCTTGGTCCATTTCTATTCATCAAATCCATTTATATCCCTTGATTAACCAAACTGATCCTAGCAATTGATTCACCTAAAAATCCTCTAAATAGTCTCTATTTCATGAGTAACTGATCAAAAAAATCTTGAGATTAATTACACTATATAATTTTTTAGAGCCATCCTTGATAAATTAGTCATTTTTCATTCATTTCATAAATTTTTCTATTAAAGAATCACTTCAAAGCTTGCTTCAGTAACGGGATTAGGAAAGGGATGATCATTCCACATCAATTTAGTACCAATCCCCCAATGTGATGAGGTTTGAGTAATAATTAGGTTTTCATTTCATGCATTTCATGTTTAATGGCTTCCTAGTTTTTATTTCAATAATTTCATTGGAAATATGGTTTAATTAGTCTAACTGATTGATTTGATTGTTTATTTTAGTTGTATTTATCCTAATTATTATTCATTAGACTAAATAAACCATGTTCCCAATGAAATTATTGAAATACGAACTAGGAAGACATTGGACATGAAATAACATGAAATCCATGAAATGAAAACCTAATTAATACTCAAACCTCATCTCATTGGGGGATTGGTGTTGAATTGATGTGGAATGATCAACCCTTTCCCAATCCAATTATTGAAGCAATCTTTGAAGTGATTCTTTCATGGATAAATGGATCAAATGGATACAAAATGGATAAATTCTCACAAGGATGGCTCTAAATTTTTCTATAGTTTCATTTCTCTCAAGAAATTTTAGATCCATTACTCATGAAATGGAGGATATTTATAGGATTTTTAGGTGAATCAATGGCTAAGATCAATTTGGTTAATCAAGGGATAGAAATGGTTGAGAGGAATTGACATGGATCAAGGGTCAAATACATTGAGGAGATTGAAAGATTACATGGATTGATAAATTTAATCAACAATTGTAATTGATTTCAACAAACACAAACCCTTGATTTTAGGAGGAATGTGCAAGATATTGTCATGTTGGAGGGAAATTGTTTGAATTTGAAATGAAGGAATATTTCATGGGAATATTCCTTTGAGGAGTCAAAAATTCGTCAAATTAAGTAATTAGAACATTATTTAATTATGCAAGGTTGGGGAATTTAAGGATTTAATTAAACAACTAGCTCATTTAATAAAAAAGGGGAATTAATAACATTTAATTAAATAATTCAAATTATTTAAACAAATGAGGATATTTAAGGAATTTAATTAAATAATTCACATTATTTAATAAAAGAGAATTAGTATGAAAAGGGTGAATTATCCATATAATATTGAATATTTGATTAATAGAAGAAAATGATGAATTTAATTAAACAACTAGGATTATTTAATAAAATAGTCGAAAGAGGTCAAATCAAGATAAAAATGGTGTTAGTAAATTGAATTATATGTGTTGTATTGATTAGGACAATTTTAAGTGTCTACATTTTTCCACTCTTTGAAGCAAGGTACTTGTTACATTTGTTCACAGAACTAACGCTTCTAAGATCAACATTGCTTCACAAATCAAAAATTTAAAAATTTATGATTTTTTTTGGATGCCCCATAATGCCCCAGTGAAAGGAATTTATGTTGGTATACTACCCCCTTGAGAGTACAGTGAAAATTATTATTTTTAGGTCAAGATTGCTCCAAGGAAATAAAACCATTTCAGCTATAATTAAGGTGCAAAAATAAGCTCCAAGATAGTGATAAAACACTTCAAATAGGTTTCCAAGCTCAAAATGGAGAGAAAAGAGAAAAAACCCTATGTTCACACGACTCTATTAGTTCAAAAACCCTAATTTCCATGCTTAAATAGAAGCTAGGAGTCATTTTCCAATTCATTTGCATAGTTTGAGTTTGAAAATTGGAGAGATTGTGAAAGAGACCCCTCGAAGAACCTGACGTAATGGTAGACTGTGAGCTCCCCCTACACCTTATAGATCCAGTCTATGACTTCCAATGGCCATCTGATGTAGGACCCTAGGTACATACCTTGAATTTTTTTTCTTGCATGTTTTTTAATGCATTGATTTTGTAGGTAAAAAATGGTCAACAAGTGGATTGTGATTTCAATAGTGCAGTTGTTATGATCATTGACACACCTATTCTTCTAGTGACTCACTTACAAATTGCGATGCACTTGATAGACACCCATGATCTTGCATTTTACCAAACTAGTGCACTAGTTAAAGTGCAAAGTGATGCATATGTGAAATGCTAGACGTATTTGTAGGATAGTTGTGCACTTGAAAAAGTTAGTGCACTTGCATTTAGGTAGTAAATTTGCAAAATGGACTAGATTATGACACATTTTTGGAAAGTGACACACTTGCATTTTAGTGGCGCACTTGTAAGATGGAAATGGAATTGGTAATTTGGTAGCGTAGTGCACTTGCTCGTTTAGGATCTTAAACTTACAAACTTTTTTATTTTTAGCAAATTTGACACTATGTTAGGGTTAGAAGGCAGATATATAACAAGTTAAATGCAAATTTGAACAATAAAATAGAGTAACACACATAGAAGAAAACACAGAGAATTTAATGTGGTTCACCCAATCTGGGCTACATCCACAAAGCTACAACCATACAATGATTTTATTATCCAGTGAAAAACCTATTACAATATTGCGAATAATGCCATGCTACAAATATCCATCCCAACCGCTTATAACAATATTTTAGAATCTTCCATAAATTAGGGTCTACAAAGTTGGCTTTTACCTTTTTCGGACCCCAGCAAGGATACATGAAGAGTGTACAGTACTAAAATTATATAGTATAGCATGATCAATCGCCACATACCAACAATATCCCACTTGGAGATTGATCAACCTCCATACCAACACAATCTCCCACTTGGAGACTGATCCTGGACAACACTGGTGCACTTACAACTCCCACTGTAAATAAGCACCTTGGACCCTGCTGCTCTATTATACTTGAATTCAACCTTGAAGGACAACCGAAGTTGAAGAGGACCTCAACTTCTCCCTACTACCTTGGTAAACATATCTGGTGGATTTTCATCTGTATGTATCTTTTCTAGCTTTACCTGTCCATCATCCAATACTAACCAAATGAAATGATATCTCAATTGTATGTGTTTGGTTTTAGAGTGCAAGGCAGAGTTCTTGGCAAGTTGTATAACACTCTAGCTGTCTATAAATAAGTGATTTTCAGCCTGTGGTTTTCCCAACTCTTCCATGAAGACTTGTAGCCATATCATCTCCTTTGTTGCCTCTGTTGCAGCTACATATTCTTCCTTTGTGGTGGATAAAGCAACCACCTTTTGCAATTGAGAAATCCAACTCATTGTTGTCCCACCAACTATAAATACATAACCTGTGGTACTCCTCCTAGTATCTATATCCCCTACCAAATCTGAGTCAACATAGCCTTTTAAATCTGTATTAGATCCCCCAAAAGATAAACATATATTGGATTTACCTCTCAAGTACCTGAGATTCCATTTTATTGCATTCCAGTGCTCAACTCTAGGATGAGTCATATACCTGCTAACAACTCCTACATCATGTGCAATATCCAGTCTCATGCATACCATGACATACATTAAACTGTCTAAAGTTGAAGCATATGGTACCTTGGACATTTTTTCTTCCTCCTCTTGTGTCTTTGGACACATATCCTTAGTCAATTTTACATGACTGGGCAAAGGTGTGTTGATAGCTTTTGCATTCTCCATATGAAATCTCTGCAACACCTTTTAAACATAATCAGCTTGAGATAAAAACAATTTCCTATTTTTCCTATCTCTTGTAATCTTCATACCAAGGATTTGTTTTTCCATCCCCAAATCCTTCATAGAAAAAGAACTTGCTAACTGTTGTTTTAACTCCTTTATGTGATCCATGTTAGACCCCGCTACAAGCATATCATCAACATATAAACATAAAATAATGTAGCTATCTTCACCTAACATCTTAAAATAAACACAATGGTCTGAATTACACCTGTTGTAGCCTTTCTTAGCCATAAAACTATCAAATTTAAGATACCATTGCTGAGGTGCTTGCTTCAAGCCATATAAACTTTTCTTCAATCTGCACACTAGCTTCTCCTTACCTTTGACCTCAAATCATTGTGGTTGTTCCATATATATTTCCTCTTCCAAATCACCATGGAGAAAGGCAGTTTTAACATCAAGTTGTTCTAAACGCAAATCTTCAACAACCACAATACTTAAAACAATACAAATAGAAGTCATTTTAACAACTGGAGAAAATATTTCATCAAAATCAATACCCTGTTTCTGTGCAAATCCCTTTACAACTAATCTGGCTTTAAATATTTTCTTACCTCCATCCTCCTCTTTCACCCTGTAAACCCATTTGTTTGGTAAAGCTTTTTTTTTTTCATGTAACTTGCATAATTCCCAAGTCTGATTTTCCAACAAGGATTCCATTTCTTCTTCCATTCCATGCTCCCACTAAACCTTGGTATCCACCTATATAGCTTCATGATAACATTTTGGTTCACCAGCATCAGTTAATAAAATAAAATACAAAGAGGGAGAAAATCTTTCTGGAGGTGTACTTATCCTTGGAGATCTCCCAACATTCACTGGAGTTTGTGGTATTTCTTGTTGTTGTTGTTGCGGAGCATGAGGAACCACTGGAACATTGTTGTTTGTAATATCATCCAACATTACATAATCCTTTCCTGTCTTCTCATGCCACTGCAATAGATCTTTGTACAACACTTTCTCATTGAATATGACATCCCTGCTTCTCACAATTTTCTTATTTTCAAAATCCCAAAGCCTATAACCAGATTCATCAATAACATATCCAAAAAATATACATTTCCTTGTTTTTGCATCAAGCTCGGTTCTATTTTCAGAATCTATATGTGAAAATGCTTCACAACCGAAGGTTTTCAAAAAAGAATAACTCACCTTTTTACCTATCCATGGTTCCTTTGGAATACCACAACCCAAAGGATTAGAGGGACCTATATTAATTAAATAAACAACAGTGTTTACAACCTCTGCCCAACATGCAATCTTATAGTTCGTGCATGCTCCATTATTGTTCTATTCATGCGCTTAGCCACTCCATTTTCCTGTGGAGTCCTTGGAACCATTTTCTGCCTACGAATACCATTAGAGGAACAATAATCTTCAAAATATTTGCTGCAATACTCACCACCATTATCAGATCTGAGATATTTCAGCTTTTTACCTGTCTCATTCTCAACCAAGCTTCTCCATTTTTTAAAAGTTGCAAATACATCAGATTTCTTCCTAAGGAAATAAATCCATACCTTCCTAGTTGCATCATCAATGAATGTAACATAATATTGAGAGCCTCCAAGAGAAGATACCTGAGCTGGTCCCCATACATCCATATGCACAAGCATTAATTTCTCATCTTTCTTTTGTTTCCCATCCTTGAGAAAACTAACTCTCTTTTGTTTTTCATAAACACAACTTTCACAAAAATCCATATTAACACATTTTAGACCTAGTAAAACATTATTTGAATGAAGTAATTTCATACCTTTTGCACTCATATGCCCAAGTCTATTATGCCATAGTGCTGATTTTCAGCCTGTTGAACTGCAACAACTATTCTTGAACATTGATTTTTATCTGCAATAGCTAAAGTAGTAGGAATAATATGACCTATACAAAGATATAAGGTGCCTACTTTCACACCTTTTTTAACCTTCCAATTTTTATCACTAAATGTAACAACACAACCTTCATCATGTAGTTGCCCTGTAGAAATTAAATTTCTTTTTAACTTTGGAACGTGCCTTACCTCATGTAGTATCCAATGATTCCCATTTTGCAACTTAATTTTGATTCTTCCCTTTCCAACAATCTGACAGGGTTCATTATCTCCCAAATAAACTAGCCCAAAATCCCCTTGGACATAATCAAGAAAATAATTTCTACGGGGTGTAGCATGAAATGAAGCCCCTGAATCTAATACCCAATAATCATCAATATTGTCAAAGGAAAGAATCAAAGCATCCTCATCAGATTTATTACTTACCACATTTTCCTATTTATTTCCTTCCCTTTTGTCTCCTTCTTTATTTTTTCGAGACCAACAATCTTTCTTTAAATGACCTCGCTTACCACAGTACCAACAATCCCTCTTGTCTCTAGATTGGGACCTTTTGTCCCTTGATTTTCCTCACGACTTCCCATGACTTCCAAAATTATTTTCTCTCTCCTTTGTTCTGCCCCTACTTTCTACATTCAAAACATTGCCTGATGTGGATGTTCCACTTGAGCTTTTCCTACGAATTTCCTCGCTCAAAATAACACCAACAAGATCATCAAAGTTTAATATATTCAAACTAGAAATAGAATTGCTAATAGCCATTACCAAGCTATTCCAGCTTTTAGGCAAAGAACACAAAATCAAAAGAGCCCTAACTTCTTCATCAAAGTTTACTTTTACAAAATTTAATTGATTGGTAACCGTATTAAACTCATTTAAATGATCAGTAACTGACCCACCTTCTACCATTTTCATATTAAATAAATGCTTCATCAGAAATTCCTTATTCGAAGCAAAAGGCTTTTCATATAACGTTGCTAGGTTTCCATCAACTCTTGAGTTGTCTTTGCTATTGTAATATTGAACACCACCAATTGTGACAGGCATAAATGAATACTGGCAAGTGCCTTTCTATCCAAAATATCCCAGTCCTCATC
This sequence comes from Sequoiadendron giganteum, assembly GCA_007115665.2. Lineage (NCBI taxonomy): Eukaryota > Viridiplantae > Streptophyta > Pinopsida > Cupressales > Cupressaceae > Sequoiadendron > Sequoiadendron giganteum. The sequence goes on along the minus strand of CM021100.1, from coordinate 941,523,620 downwards.
CGACATTATTGTGGGTTGCTTGGTTTTCCCTTTCAATGGCCACCATAAATCCTTCTAATAGAGGTAGTCCTCCATCTGCATCTTCCATAACTGATAGTTCTACCTATTGAACTTCTCAACCTTCAACTTACCCTCATCTGCCATTGCTCCCACTTAATTGTGAGACTCCCACTCAACCATTAGACTTTCTTGCAGATGATAATCAAAAACAACCCGCTCTGATACCACTTGTTAGGGTTAGAAGGTAGATATATAACAAGTTATATGCAGATTTGAACAATAAAATAGAGTAATAAAATACACATAGAAGACAACATAGAGAATTTAACATGGTTCACCCAATCTGGGCTACATCCATAAAATCATAGCCATCCAATGATTTTATTATCCAATGCAAAACCTATTACAATATTGTGAATAATGCCATGCTACAACTCTCCATCCCAATAGGTTATAACAAGATTTTAGAAGCTTCTAGAAATTAGGGTTTACAAAGTCGACTTTTTCCTTTTTTGGTGACAAAATGAAAAAGGTGAAAAAAATCTACAGTATAGCATGATTAGTCGCCACATGAAGAGTGTACAGTACTAAAAATGTATAGTATAGCATGATCGGTCACCACATACCAACACACTATGCATATGATGTGTGCAGGAGACCTTCCATCCCTTATAGTCATGCGAGAGGAGAGCAAGTTTTTTGTCATGTAGTTGTCACATTTGGGGATGATCAAAACTTCTTCCTAGGAGCTATTAGTCTAGGATTTATTTCCCATATGTTGGAGATATGCAAACACTTGGTGATGATGACTATTTTGGTTGAGAAGTGGCATTCAAAGACATCATCCTTCCATCTTCCAATAGGGGAGGTGACCATTATGCAAAGACATAGATCTTCCAATGGATTATGCAAAGACATCATCCTTCCATCTTCCAATGGATTATCTATGACATAGATCTTGGCCTAGAGGCCATGTTCTAAGTACTAGATGTTGATGCTTTATGTGTGGAGAGCTACCAGATTGACCTACGCTAACAACACAAACATGTGACTGATTTGATATTGGTCATTGTAGGGTTGATTATGGGGTCCTAGTATAAGACAAACATCAATTCAGGCTTCAATTTCAGTTGGGGTTTGGTGCTAGAGGTGATGATCGATGATATGATCATGTAGGCTTGGGTTATAGTTATCCTCACATAATTGTACCACTAAATGCACCAAGTAGTTTATATGCGAGGGTGTAGTTTATATCCCCACATCATGGTATAAGACACAATTCAGGCTTCAATTTCAATTGGGGTTTGGTGCTAGAGGCAATGATTGATGATATGATCATGTATGCTTGGGGTATAGTTATCCTCACATCATTGTACCACAAAATACACCAAGTAGTTTATATGTGAGAGTGTAGTTTTTTAGCTAATGTCACTTTTTTATAGATCTAGGCATGGGAGAACATTTCCATGCTCAAACCTATTATTACATTACAAGATATTGACAAGGAGGGGTTGGTGGTTTATAGATACAAATAAATGGTCACCCTCAACCACACAAAGGTGACCAATATTTCTTATTGGAGGAGAGTGATTGAAAACATGATAGTATTATGATGGAGACCCTAACTCCAAACCTACCCATGGGTCAATGATCAAGAGCAGTTGTTCTACGCTAGATAGACTAGGTGGATCGTGGGTCGTCGCCACTATATTATCAAGAGATACCTTCTAGACAAGGTGGCTCACCATTTTAGTGAGAAATAGGATGTTCTACCTACAACATAAAAGTGATCTATGCACATACTATGAGAGAGGTGACATGGGGAGAGTAGATTGAGCCCTAGGTTGTTATTGATGATTTTAGACAACTCTATCAACTACCATGGGCTTATAGAAGGGTTCCTAATGATCCGAGCACCACACCTTCTTATGATGCTTGGTTCACTCACCACTCACCATGCCCCAATTAGACTCACAAATCCAATAGGGGATGATGGTTTAGGCTGAGAATGAGGTAGAGGAAGAGGAAAAGCATAAATTGGATAAATACCACCATAGCCTCCTTTGTAGACTCTTGATGATAGATAGGTTCTAGGGGATGGGCAGTATGATGGGCAGGCTCCACAACAGCCTCCATTTGTATAGCCATTGTTATAGGTAAGACCAACACATCGACAAAAGTAGAAGTAGTGTTTGAATCTAAAAAATACCTAGTTATAAGGATTGGAAGTCAAGAGGGATCATTCCTTCTAATAGAGAGAGAGACCACTCATTCCAAGAGGGATAGCTATTACTAGGAGAGAGATCAAGAGCAACACCAGAGTCAACAATTATCACTATAGCTTGTACAAGAGACTACATGGAGGCAACATCTTGATGCGATTGCATAGTTGTAGGAATAGGCTCAAGGGAAAGGTCTAGTATCCACTACACTCTATGAGAAGGCCATAGTAGAGGCCTCTTATTATTTCACTTTGTGTTATAGAGTTGTTCCATCAAACTGGTGGTAGCTATATTTTTCCCATAGGAGAAGGATTGCACCAAGAGATTCTGTGGGTTGAAAACCATCACTAGTGTAGCCTTTAGGTTGAGGAGTTTTTTAGTCACCTCCTCACCAAGATAAGGATCATGGGAGTAGAGGATAGCTTCATGCATATAGACACATTTGTGATATATAGTGTGATTATTGACATATATCCATTTACTAGCTAGTTTTTGATAGCCTCATGTATATATTTTGTTGATGTCACACCTTACTTTTGATATGTATCATGATAGTCATTATTTCGATATATATATGAGATGACCTTCATATGCAATTATGATGTGATTTTTTTTATTTTATATTCATGCCGATGTATGGATGGACACACATTTTTTATGATATGGATGCCTATGTTTATGATGATCTTTACCTTTTCTATGCATATGATGTGTATAATTTATGATTTTATGTTGTATGGATGTATGAAAATTCAATGGATGATTTATTTGATATGTATCATGATAGTCCTTAATTTGAGACATATATATGCGATCACCTTTGGATATAATTATGATGTGATGTTTTTGTTTTATGTTCATGCTAATGTATGGATGGATGCATATTTTTATGATATGGATGCAAACATTTATCATGATGTATACCTTTAATATGTGTATGATGTATATGATTTATTATGTGATGTTATATAGATGTACTCAAATGCAATGGATGATTTATTTTTACATGTTTTTTATCATATGATATGATGCAATGATGATGTGGGATGTATATGCTATGAGACGTAATTTTTTGCATTTTCTATATAATATGTGATGAGTATGAAAGATGTATGTATGTTGATTTTTTATGGATGCATGATGGATGCATTTTTTATTTTTGTTGACTATCATGATAGCAAGTTGGAGATGTTAGCATGGAAAGAAGATAGAAGAATAAGATGAATGTAGATTAACCATTACTTTTGAGATTGATATAGAGGTACAACAAGCCTATGATTATTCAAGACTTTATTAGATATGAGATAGAATAGAGATGTTTTTATTTCTTCTAGGATTAAAATAAATTCATCATATCATTGGGTTCTACTACAATAATGGGTTACACATTTTGGTACATCCTGATTGTTTTCCTAAAATCACATATTTATGAAATATAATTATTTAAGCCTAGAAAGGTTCCATTTAAAGGATTTTAATTAAATAGGGTTCGATCAAACCTCCTCAGATCAATCCCCCTTGGATATAACCTTTCTAGTTTTAAACAATACCTATAATATAGTCTCCTCTACACCTATCAAAATGTTGATAAAAAGCCACTTTTGACTTACATTTTGGGGGATAAAATGAATTCATTTAAAATTTATGTTTTGTAAGTATGTATCCCTTACTATAAGCTTTTTGTTATTAAGAGGGGTAAACATTTTTGACCTGGAGCTATAAATCGATGAGGCCACAAATGGGAGACGTCATCCCCAATATAAGCTCTCAACAAATACAATCCAATGGGGTTTGAACCTTGATGGGAAAAATAGCAACACAATAACTCAACCATCACACCTTCCCATTAAGTATAATTTTAAATATATTTCATTTGATTATTATATTTATTTTTATTTCTTATGAATGTATCTTTTTCAATGAACATCAAGGTCTTTATTTCAAACATACAAAAAAAAAAGAAAATAGAGATGTTTTTCTAAAAAAATGCATGTCCCCTTGCTATTGATGCCCTTATTCAAACAAAAAAAGAATAATTTAGTTCAAATGCATACAAAAAAGGTTATGTAGTGCACACTACACTTTTATTAAAATTATAATTACTCTGACTTAGAAAATTAACCAAAAGAAATATGCAAAAAAAAGTTATGAAAAAATATACATGCCCTAGATATTGGTGTGACAAATATGCATTTTAAAAATTAGAATTGTATGCTTTTTATAAAAAAAATGTAAGTACAAAATATGCAAATATGAAAACATCACTTTTAAAAAAAAATTCACATGGTCAAACAAAGTTATTAAAAATTACATAAAATGATTCACAATTTTCTATTTTTTATTTAAAAAAATAATAATTAGAATCTACACACAAAATCTCACAAATCACTAGTTTTCTTCATCTTCAAATTCTTGATTGTTTAGTTGTTATAGGTGTGAGAAAATAAAGATCTAGTTAAAAGTATTGATTTTAATGTCAAGTTTGGCCAAAAATTGTAACCTATTATTGTGGGATCGCCCCATTCCTTACTTTTTGATATAGAAAATAGACATGATGCATCAAGGTATTGAAAATAAGGATTTTGTTCTATCTACTGTGATGGAATTTGACTCTACCAATAGATAGGAGTAACATTGTTCATATTTGACATATGAAAACTTTGTTTGACCATGTGAAAGAATGTGTCATAAAAGTAATAAGACTAACACACAAAAGGTATGAAGAACCTAGTATGTCCTAGCATTTGTTTTGCTTGAGACTACCCTACTGATGCAAGACAAGTATTCACTAAGTTTCTAAAACAAGAATATTCAACAAACACAAAAAATTAAAGAAATGTTCAATGCCCCATTCCTTTCTCTCTAAATCATTTTAATAGACATGATAGAGAGGTCATCGAAATAGACCAATAAGATAATCATAAGAAAATATCAAAATAAGCAAACAGACAATGTTATTCATATCTTTTTCTAAAGGGATGTGTTTTGAGGATAAATATCCATTGATGATATACAAAATAATGCCCATTGTAGAAACAATATATGTTAAGACATTCATAGGATAATGATGTTGTGTTAACTGATTAGGTTGTTGATATAAGTTTAATTAGCATGTTTTCCAGTGACCAATAATTTGATTTTTGTGTTTAAAGTTTCTTCTCTTGATTGGTTGTTGTACTTGTTTTATTTGTGTTACAAAGGGTGAAGATGAGAATCCAATTTATTATGGATGAAAGCTTATCATGGGTGAAAGCGAGATGAGATGGGTGATTTAATTTTCTAACTATTTCAATATTTTTGAACTTTTGATGTTATCTAAATGTTTAAATTTTTCCAATTATTTAAGGTTTTCATATGTCAAGTATGAACAAGGATACTCGTATCTATTTACACAACCAAATTCCATCACATTGGATACACCACCATATTAGTTTCAATACCTTGACGCATCATGTCTATTTAATATATCAAAAAAAATGAATGATATTATGAATTTATCCTAATACTTAAAGCAATAAAATCAGCTCTATTCTATCTCATATCTAATAAATTCTTGAATAATTATAGGCTCACTGGACTTTTGAATATCTCAAAAGAAATGGTTAATCTACATTCATCTTATTCTTCTATCTTCTTTCCACGTTAACATTTTCAACCTGGTATCATGAAAGTCAAAAAAAAAAAGTGCATCCATCCTATATCCATAGACTATAAGCATACATACATCCTCCATAATCATCACATATCACATAGAAAATACAAAAAATAAGTATATCTCATAGCATATATGTCCTACATCATCATCGTATCATCATATGAAAAAATGATATATAAAACTAAATCATCTACTGCATTTGCATACATCCATATATCATTTCATAATAAATTATAAACATCATATGCATAATAAAGGTTAACATCATCGTAAACATCTGCATCCATATCATAAATATGTGCATCCATCCATACATCGACATGAGCATAAAATATGAACATCACATCACAATTTCATTTGAAGGTCATCTGATATATATACCTCAAAGTAATGAATATCATGATACATATCAAATAAATCATCCATTCCATTTGCATACATCCATATAGCATCATATCATAAATCATACACATCATATGTATAATAAATATAAACGTCATCATAAACATCTACATCCATCCATACATAGGCATGGACATAAAATAAAAATATCGTGCATCATAATCGCATCTGAAGGTCATCTTATATATATCTTGAAATAATGATTGTCATGATACATATCAAAAGTAATGTGTGATATCATCAAAATATATACATGGGGCTATCCAAAACAAGCCAATGAATGGATATACGTAAAAAATAAGGCTATATATCACAAATGTGTCTATATTCATGAAGATATCCTCTACTCCCACAATCCTCATCTTGGTGGGGTGGTGAATGAAAACCTCATCCACTTGAAGGCTATGCTATTGATAGTTGTCCACCTGCCAAACCACTTAGCGCAACCCTGCTCCTATGGGAAAAATTTGGCTATCACAAGTGTGGTGGAACATCTTTGTGTAGTAATGGAAAAAGTATCCCTCTTTCCTTAATTTGGGAATAATTAATAATAAAATGAACCTAATATTTCTTTAGTGTAGTGTTGTAAAGTGTCTTACATATTCACATTAATTTCAGGGTCCTTTTAAACTAAATGGACTTAATTGTTCCTTATTTAGGGTGTTGTAAAGTGTATCTTTACAGTTTCACATTAATCTAGGGCTTTATAAAATAATTGAGCTTAATTTTCCTTAATTGGACCCTTTAATTCAAATCCAAGCCTAATTAGTTGCAAATTTCGAGGGATAAAACCTGAAATTCATAAATTCCATTACATTACACTTAATTTTAGAATGTGTGCATCCTAGGTTAGTGGTCTAGGAACCATTCGACACTTTGCAAATGGCTCCTCAATAGGTCCTAGGACCTTATTTTTACATAAAATTTCAACTTGTCCAAAGTGTGTCCTATGTAAGTGACCTAAGACGCATTCACCACATGGTGAATGGATCCTCATTTAGACCTAGGACCCCTCCTTCAAATATGTTTAAGGTGGCATTTTAGTTATTTCAAATTCAAGATCTAATGTTAGCTTGTGATATTTGAATTTTGGGAATTAATGATAAGATACATATAAATACAAGGCTTTTTCACTTATTTTCACCTAAATTTTTTATACAAGCATCCTAATCTAAAACTTATGATCAAGAGAGAATTCAAGAAGAATTTCAAGGAATTCAAGGTTAGATTTGAAGAAGATTATTTCAGCAATAAAGATTTCAATTGTCATGTCAAAGATGGATTGCATCATGCATGTTGTTTGAGCTAATGTCTTGATGTAGCATTCAAGGTCAATTCAAGCATATTCAAAGGCATTGTTTCACATCAAAGTTCATGATCAAGATCTAAATTCATTGAGGCCACTTCATGCTAGTTTGTAGATTTATCCAAGGTTTAATTAAGGTGTGGTGAGTTGTGATATTACATTTGTTCATTCATCATTCCTTTCATGTTTAATTACCAAAATGGGGTTTGACCAAGGAAAAGCCCTATTCCCTAACAAACAACATTTTTCTCCTCTTTGATGTGTGATTACAAGCTTTAGGTTGAAGATAATGTTGAGATGTAGACACCTAAATAGTCTTGATCAGTATTGCACATTTGAATCTAACTATTAACATCATTTCCTCCTAAATCACTTATGACTAACTATTTAATAAAATAATTTATATTGTTTAATTAAATTCATCATTTTCTCCAATTAATCAAATATTTAATTTTATTGGATTAATTAACCTCCTTTCTTACTAATTCTCATCCCATTTAATTAAATAATAGAAATTGTAGACACCGAAAATTGGTCTAGGCCTACGAACACCACTTTCGACATAATTTTCTAATATCCATGGTCATGATTAAATAATGTTTATTATTTAATTAGCCTTTCTAACACATATTTCCTCTATTAATTAAATACCTCTATTAAATTAATTCATTAATTCAGAAATGACCTTTATTCAACTTGATTAATTAAATAAATCATAATTATTTGATTATGTCACTAACTAATTAATTATTCCTTCTTAATTAAATGATTTATTATTATTTAATTACCCCTTTGTCATATTTCAACTATAATTAAATATTTATTATTTAATTTATTCAATTTCACCTTTACAATAGTCAAATTAAATAAATTATCTTTATTTATTTAATTAAGTATTTCATTTTCGAATGTTGAATTAAATTAATATTTAATTCATTAATTCATTATTTATGTCACATTCTTCTATCATTCAGTTATCTAAATCATTCACTCGCCTTCTGACTCGAGATCTATTTTTAGTTCTCCATTTATCTCTAGATTTAACATCTGATTGTCTTTGCGAGAAGACTCTCTGTCACAACTAGTCAGTTAACTAGTTCTAACTCCTGTTTGCATTCGAATGCATTATTCTTCGAGTTCTAACTTTGTCTTTGACATTCAAAGTCTATTTATTCTATTTTCGAAGACTCTTAACTGAAGGTTAAGATCTTGAACTCTTGTTCTTTCTATTTTCGAACAGTCTTAACACAAGATTAAGTTTTCATTCTAACTTAGCCTTTATCCTATAGTATTTTATGACGCATGTTCTAACTCACATTCTATCTCACACAGAACTCACATTGCATGACATTCATCAATCTCATATGTCGATCTCTCTTTCAATATGAGCTGATCATTCGAAAACCCAAAATCTATAAAATGGCCTATCATTATCATTATTCCTCCTCTCGAAATCATACACTTTTGAGAAAAAACTTATCTTCAATATTTTGCTTAGACATTCAACAAGGTTATGCTTGCATCAATACTAAAAATCTGAGGGCAAGAATACTGAAATAGCAAAATGGAGAAGAGAAATCGAGATAATTCAAAGGAGTGGACACATATTTGGTGAGAGCTTTCCAATTAATTTGTTTAGTTTATTATGTTTACTTATTCATTCTTTGTTGTTTGATTTAGATTAATATTGTTTAGATTAGGATTAACATAGTTTATTCTAGTTCCAGATACATATCTATATTTTATTCTATGTTACATTTGGTGAACCCAACGTGAACACGCTTCCAATTCACACATCTTTTCATCTTTTCATCCTTTTGTTTATTTTTTATTTTTTGTAGGTTATCGTACGACACACCGTAGCTGCTTAATGAAATGACGCATCCATATACGCGAGCCGCATCTGCCATATTCCGCGAGGAATCTTCCATTCTGCACCGCATCTATGAACCTTTGCACCACATCCACCTTTCAACAATTCACAAACTGCATCTGCCTATCAACATCGAGCCACATCTGTGGCTCGAAATGCCGCGTTTGCCTGGTAATGAATTTTCACTTTTTAGTCATTTTTATACATTCGTATTTTGATTTTCGCTAATGTTTGGTTACAGTTGTGTTAAGGTGGATTAACTTAGTGTTTGCAAGACAAAGCATAGAAGACCATAAAAACACAAACCATTGTTTTCTGCAGGATGAAAGTCGAAGACACCAAAAAAAAACTAATAATCATTTTTGCATGCAGGACCTAATAAATTTATGGAATTTGTTTCATAAGATTTTTGTTTAGTAGTTAGATAATTGTCATTTGGATTAAAAAGAATCGCTGTTTGCCTTGTTTGTTGTGAAAGCACATTTTTGTAACCCTTCACAATTCAGTATATCGGAGTATCCTCTCTGCTTGTGCAGTCATGTGATCTAGGGTGTAAGAGAAATGATTACTGACTCTAGAACTTGGGCCTGTCCTGGTAGAAAAAGTAATCACCCCAAGACGACTCAGATTGATAACACGCTAAAGCCAAGCGACTTCCACCCGATATATAAAAATAGATTTTTGGAGAAAGCCCAAGAATCACGCTCACTATTTTGATGAGAAGGGAAGAAATGGTCTCTCACCGAAGTTGAATAGTGCCCCATGGATGAAATTCCCTTACTAAGCACCTTGTTGTAGTTTTTCCAAAATCCTAACTATTTGCTGGCGCAGTAGGTTCGGCACTGTGAAGCCGTCTTACATTCTTACGGTTTATGTGTGGAGATGAGATGTATGCCATGGGAGTTTCATGGGTATAGTAGCTTGGCTGCCCCATATAAGTGAGTGTCTTGGAGTGGAGCCAGTGGGGTCAAGCTACTAGTCATCTGCCATAAATATGCATAGCTAGAGAAATCCAAGTAAGAACTCAACAAGTATTGTCCAAAAATCCTAGGTTGTAAATGTTTTTGGGTCTTAATAGTTCTATCATCACAAATTGAAAAAACATTGATTGTTGTGTTTGTTTTTTGCTATATTCATCAAAAATCTTGATCAACAAATAGAGTCATTCAAAACAACTTTTGAAAAACTTCAATTGTCAAAAAGTGAGTCGCAATTGTATGTTTTAACACCACATCTATCTTAGTGAGTCGCATTTATTAGGGAAAACACCGCATGTGTCTATCAAAAAAGTCCATTTTAATAGTTTGGATATTACGAGCTGCAACTATCAAATTTTGAGTTTCATGTGTACATGGAAGCTGCATCTCTCAATTTTCAAGCCACGAGTGTCTATAAAAAAATTTAGGTTTATAGAGTCCATATTTATCACTGCATGCGTATTGCAAAACCGCATTTTTCATAACAAAAACCACATCTATCAAAAATTCCAAACTGTCTGTCAATATCTGAAACGAGGGTAGTCAAATCACCGCATGTGCATCCTAAACTACATCTGTCAAAAATAGAACCTCAATTGTTACGTGAACCACATTTGACTATCAACAAAAAAACTTCAAAAACCACAAACTAAGTCTGAAACATCACTGTCATTTTCGCTTCTATTTCTTAAGATCAACCTTGGATAGAAACTAGAAACTTTTTGCTCAAAAACCTTGCATCAATAGGTGTCATATACGTCTTAGTCATAGTCATCCTAAGTTTCATGCATAAAGATCCTTCCTAGGAAATTGCATATAGTTGAATAAAACAACTTTCTGCATCATTGGATATGTTCATGTTCCGATTTGTCCTCATCATTGAACCTAGTCACTTTGGTCCTATTAGTGAATCTTTTCAGCTCAATAGTCTAGTTTGGAAAATTCACCTTGTCAACTATCCTTGTCCTACAATCAGGTTCCTTGGTCAAACAAAAATCATTGCATGCATTTATTTCATAGGTGGTAGGTTATACCCATCTTAGACTCATTTATCATCATAGTCTACTCGAGATTTTGCATATTGTCCGTCCTACCATACGTCATCTTAGTATATGTCATTTTAGAAATCATTAGCAACATCCTTATTTTCAAAAAATCCAAAAAAAAACATAGACATAGGTCATATCAGTTTTTAGACATAGTCTGCATAACCCTAGTTTGAGCAAATTTTCATGGTCGAAACAAGGTTTGAAAAGAAACATAAAGCAATGTTGGACCCCAATGAATTCATCAATCCCTTCAGAAATCAACCACCAGGAAGTGAGAGACCACACAAACCTTTGATTGAAAAAAACATCACTAGAGACACACATGGATGAATTTATATAGAAGACATAGATGTCTTTGTACAATTTCCTGAGTTTGCATCCTTCATGGATGAGTGTTTGGAAAATGATCCCTAATGATATCTAGCAAAGTTGCTAGTAGAAGGTGCCACACTACCACCAAGATTTGATATTCATACTTTGAAAACACAGTCTACTCAATCAACACAAACTATGACATCAAGTGTTTCTATTCCCCAAATTACCGTAGTGATACCAACTAGTGTATCTACTCAAACATCATCAATTACAAACACAATCCTTTTCAACGTAACACAGGGTTTACAATTTACTACGGGGGAAACTTCCTCCAACCCCTTTGGCACCAACACTACTGGTAAGAGATCCAAAGTTGGCATGAGGATTCCTATACCACATCAAAACATTCAGATAGGAAATATTCCTATACCAAATTAGAACATTTAGATGGGAAATATTCCTATACCAAATCAGAACATTCTAACAGGATATATTCCCTCGCCAAATCACAACCCATCATAGAACATGGCATATCAGAACACATAAATTGATTCAAACAACACAAACAACATGTCCTTGACACAAGTAGATGTTCTTCAGAACCAAATGCAAAATCTTCAACAACAAATGGAAAACATGTCTATGTTAGGCAAACAAACTATCTCAGTGCAATATCTATGTCCATGTCCATTCGAAAAAGTGCTTTATATGACACCTTTCCCCCATGGATACATTATACTAAATTTTCCTAAGTATAATGGGAGGAAGAATCCTTTGGAACACATTAGAGAATTCTCAACGGCATGCATGGACATATCATATGACCCCACATACTTGATGAGACTATTTCCGTGAACCCTTATCGGGATAAGACTGGAATGGTTTTCTAAATTACCATATGGCATACGATCTTGGGGTGAATTAGTTGAGAAGTTTGTCGAACACTTTTCCTTTAACATAGACAATGAAATAACCATAGCTACCTTGTGTCACACAACACAAGAAGATGGTGAAACTTTCACCACTTTCTTCTAGAGATGGAGAAGTCTAGCTAGCAGATGTCTAGTTGAAATACCAGAAAAGAAAAAGGTCACGATATTCCTAGAAAACATCAATCCAAAACTATGAAGTGACTTAAGGGTACACTATTGTAATTCATTCCTAGACTTGGTACAAAAGGGCATCATCCTTAAAAAAGGCCTTATAGACAAAGGAGAAATTAAGGTACTAGGCATAAATCCAGTGGTTCAACATCAAAACGCACCCAATGATAGGAATAAATTTTGGCCTAGAAACAAAAATGTTATGAAAGACGGCATTGTTGATGCTAAAAACATACATACAGGACCAGTTATCACACTTGGAGGTTACAACTCCAATCAAGACATTCTGAATAGTCTAGATCAAATAGCCAATTATGTCCAAAATTCACAACAACAACGACCCCAAAAAAGATTTCCTACACGTGAGTTTACTCCTTTAGGACAACCAATTGACACAGTTTTCCAGGAATTGATTAAACATAATCTCATCAAACCATTGGAACCAAGAGAGTATGATCCTAGACAGTTTAAACCTTCATGGTGGGATGATAATTCTTTTTGTGACTATCATCAAACGAAAGGACACAACCTACAACAATGTCGCCAACTAAAGAATATTATACAAGACTTTGTTGAAAATGGAACCATAGAGTTCAATGGGTAGAAAAATAGCAAGAACAATGATCATAAGGTCTTCATGGACCCATTACATGACCACACGAGAGGAAAAGCCTCCAGTTCGGAAACCAAGAAATCTTCGTCAGCCAATTACGCAAACACCAAGTATGACTATGGAAAAGGAAAGACCATATATAGCCTCTGAGCTGCAAATGAACATGTTGATACCATCATCATTAAGAAGCATCTGGAATGTGCTGTAAACACATGTAGAACAAAGGAAACTATTCCAGGACCTTCTTCTGTGCCACCTACACAATCTTCCAAGTCTAAATACAATCTCCTTGATCAATTGAGAAAAACCCCCACACATATATCCATCTTGGAATTGTTGACTTTATCACTTGAGCATCAAGCCATTCTCAACAAAGCCTTACAGAACACAACTGACCCTACTAACTTAGATGTCAATCATTTCGAATAAATGGTAGGATATTTAACCAACTCACATCATGCCACATTTTCCCAACAAGATTACTCAACCAAAAAGTCTAATCATAATGACCCATTACATCCTGAAGTCCTAGTCCATCAAACCAAAGTCAAATGAGTCTTGGTAGATGAAGGAGCAGGTTTGAACCTATGTACCCTAAAATTGGTTAAGGCATTAGGATTCTTAGAATAATGTGTAGACACCTCTAAAAGTATAGTCATCAAGGCTTACGATGATGAGGAAAGATCATCCAAGGGAGTTGTCACACTCCCTATCAGAATTCGCCCAACAATTATGAACACCAACTTCCAAGTCTTGGATCTCACCCTTCTATACAACTTGTTGTTAGGTAGACCTTGGATACACACAATGAAATTTATACCTTCAACATATCACCAATGTCTTAAATTCCCATATAATGGCACCGAGATCATGATTGATGGTGATCTAGATCCTTTTCAGTATTGTACAAGCCTAAGGGAAATTCCACAACGACAAGTACCAGTTAACCAAGAAGCTTCATCATCCACTTTATCCCTATACATTGACCCATCACATCTTACTAATTCCATTTCATTCAAACCACCATCATCCACTCCTAAGGTTGAGATCCAAGACAAGGGCTATGGAGAATATTACATAAAGGCATCATACTGTGTTAGTCAACTGGTTCCACCTAAGGCATATGGCTTACCCATGGTAGATAGAAGGTAGTTAGTAGTCACATTTCATGTTCCCCCTACAATGGAATTGACCAAATGGGGAGAGTTAAGTGAAGAAATTGTGGATCAAGAGGATATTACCTCCTAGTTTTACCAAGAAGACAATGAATACCCCTCGCCATCTATTCAAATAGCTAAGGATCAATATGGAAAAGGCTTTAAGATAATGCAAAATGAAGGCTATGATGGGCACAGTGGGTTAGGATTACATCAAAATGGAAGGACAGAACCGATCACTGTCTCACCATGATCGAAATACCTAGGGCTAGGGTTTCAACCACTTAGAATTGGGTTTCCTAGTACTTCGTCACCATTTCAAGAGGAAGTGACTGCTTGCGCATACATCAAGATATCTCATAAACCACTTCCCCCAGTTTATGATGAATCTCCCAAATCAAGCGATTGTGAATGGGATTCCCTTTCCTCTACCAGTACCATGAACATAGATGATCTATTTGGAGAATTGGACCTAAAGATAAAACCTGTACCAAAACCATCTAGTCCTTATCATAGGAAACACTTTTCCAAAGAAGAATAGCATAAGCACTACTATTGGGAAATCCTTGATCATGCATCTTGGGCACCTGACAAACCATCTTCTGATGATTCAGCCCTTACAATAGTCCCACGTTAGAGTTTACCTACCCCTAGGAGAAAGAACAAGAAAGAGTTCATCCAAAACTTATGTGACCATGTCAACCATTCTATACTAACTTTTTTGGCTTCCACCTTTGCTAACTCCGATGATGACATGCCCCTTATATATCCAGAACTTATCGAATGGGATCAACAAGGTACACCCATCATAGATACATTCGAGAATGACGAAGCAATTGCTGAGTTCATGGGACTTCGAGAAGGCATACCAAGAGGGGATCATAAAAATGGTTTTACCATAGACTTGGATGACAAAGCATATTTTGGGGAGTCTATTTACACCTCTAGTCGCAAAAATGAAAATAAAAAGAAAAATGAAAATGAAAATAAAAATGAGGAGTCCCTAGGTGAAAATCGAAAGGCATCTTTGGATGAAGAAACAATATAAATAAAGGACGTATCCGAGGGCGAAAACCTCTTTGAGGCACCCAAGGATAGAGGTTTAAATATTCTCCTTGTAGAACAGGAAAAGTTGCCAATGCTAGTAGAAGAGTCTGTTGAAGTCAACATAGGTACAGAAGAGAATCCTCGGATGCTATACTTTGCAGCATCATTGAAAGAGGTAGAACAATGTAAGTTTAAGGAATTCTTCAAAAAGAGACATAAACTTTGCATGGTCGTATGTTGACATGCCTGGGCTGGATCCAGACCTAATATTGCACCATCTACCACTACAGCCAGGTATTAAGCCAGTCAAACATAAGTTAAGGAAAATGCATCCGCAAATTGCTCTATTGGTCAAAGCAGAGCTCAAGAAACTTCCGGATGTAGGATTCATAAGGATGATAGACTATGCAAAGTGGATATCAAATCTTGTGCCATTGACTAAACCAACTGGGGGAATTCGCATTTGTACTCACTTTAGAGACATCAATAAGGAATTTCCTAAGGATGACTTCCCTTTGCCGAACATCGACATGATAGTAGATCTTACAGTAGGATACGAGATGCTATCCCTCCTGGATGGTTTCTTTGGATATAACCGAATCAAAATCGTAGTTGAAGACCAACACAAGACAAATTTCACATGTCCATGGGGCACATACTGTTGGAATGTTATGCCTTTTGGCCTTAAGAACACGGGACCTACCTATCAATGGGAAATGACTATGATTTTCCATGACTTTATACATACTCTTAGAGAAGATTATGTACATGACATTATAGCTAAATTAGAAATAAGGGTAGATCATTTGAAGGTTCTAGACAAGATATTCTAGAGGCTAGAGAATTACAACGTCAGGTTGAATCCAAAGAAATGTGTCTTTGGAGTGAAATTAGGGAAGCTTCTAGGGTATATCATCTCTAGAAGAGGCATTGAAGGAGCTCCAGAGAAGGTAAGAGCTATTATAGAAATTCCTCCTCCAGTCAGCGTTGGTCAACTAAGAACACTACAAGGAAGATTACAGTCCATTAGGTGTTTCATAGTACAACTGACAGATAAAATACACCCATTTAAACATTTACTCAAGAAAGGAGTACCATTTGTGTGGACACCCAAATGTTAGGATGCTTTCCAACAAATCAAAAACTATTTGCTAACTCCACCTGTCTTAATGCCACCTACAAATGGAAAACCGTTGATACTATACATTTTAGCAACTCAGTCGGCATTAGGAGCTCTTCTCACACAAAATGATGATCAAGGTCATGAAAGAGTAGAATATTACATCAGTTGTACCTTAGTGGGATATGAATTGAATTACATCAACATAGAACGTGCCTATCTTGTGGTAGTCTTTGCTACCCAAGAACTTCAACACTATATGCTAAATCATCAAACAATGTTGGTAGAAAAGATAGATCCCCTCAAATATCTCCTAAGGAAAGCAGCATTAACAGGCCGATTGGCTAAATGGGTTATGATACTTAGCGAGTGGGTATGTGCAGGATCATCATGGATAAAATTGGCCCTTAAGTGGCAAACAATTTAGAAAAATCAGAGTTAGGCAACTTGGCGTAAAAATTTGAATAAGTTATCTATATTATTTCAAAAATATGTAACAATATAATCTATATAAAACTGGTTTAGTTTCTAAACTACTAGGTTTAATTTTATTTTTCAAAATCTATTTGATGAAAATTTGAAATTTCAATGAAGTAGTAGTTAAAGTTCAGGGAAAAAATAAGAAGTAGGTGTCTGTCTGACCACCCTAACCACAATAAAAATGATAATATTTTTTAATAATATTTTAGATATAAGTAAAGGACTCATGTCCCGATGTGATATATATTTTTTTCTAATTTTTTTCCAAGTAAATAATTACTTATGAATTTTTTATTACAACTTTTAAAAAATATGAAAACTCGTATGTCTGACCACCTTAACTTGGTCAAAACTTCATGAATTTTTTTTTTTAAATTTTTAATCCTATAGTATGCAAAGTATAGCATGTGATGCATATTTTGGATTCAAAAAATGTGATATCATTTAAAAGCTATAGATGTTTTTCAATCAGCCTATCAATCAAGACTTTATTCGTAATTCAAATAGAAAATGAATAATAATTATTTATTAAACTCAAACTAAAGCATAATTTATATTGGTGGAAAGATGAGAATATCCTTTAAAAACCCTTTTTATTTCATCAAATTTGGGTTAAAAAAAATTCGTCAGCCACATACCCATCATATTGCCACTTTTTGGCCCATCATGATCCTGCACATACCTGAGTATGACATCCAATATGTCAAGAGGATGGCTATAAATAGATAGGTGATTGTTGATCAATTAGCAGATGCACCTATGAAGGTAGACCATCCTTTATTGGCAGATTTTCCTGATGAATTTCTCTTTAGCATTCACATCAAAACATAATGGAAACTATACTTTGACGGGTCACATACAAATCAGCGTTCAAGAGCAGGTATCCTCTTTGTTACACCTCGAGGCGATACTATTCCTAAATAATTCAGGATTGCTTTCCCTTGTACCAACAACATAGTAGAGTATGAAGCCTTAGTGACAGGAGTAAAAATGGCAGCTCAGTGGAAGATTAAGAGTCTACATATTTTTGGCGATTCTCGGTTAGTAATCTAGCAAGTAAATGATGATTACGAGACTAAGGATGAGAATCTTTCCCCTTACAAGTGCATTGCTGATAGTTTCAAGAAGTACTTCAATGACATTACCTTTCAACAAATACCACGTATTCAGAATAGGGCTATAGATGCTATGGCAACCATGGGTTCCTTGTTGGATATTCCAAGTAACGTGCCTAAGTTTGAGTTTTTGGCTGAACAACTATTGGTCCTTGCCTATGATGTCCCCGATACTGTGATGGTGTGTACAATTATTGGTCCTACTTCCCCTTGGTATAAATATGTATTCAACTATCTAACTGACCAAAATTTACCTCTAGAGCTATCAAATAACCAATGTTGAACCTTCATCCATAAGTCAGCTAAGTACACCATCATCGGAGATACCCTATATAGACGTACCTTAGATAATGCCCTAATGAGATGTCTCGATGTTGAAGAAGCACAAACAACTTTGCGAGTGGTGCACGAGGGTATATGCGGATCCCATTTGAGTGGTCCTACTTTTGCCCATAAGATTATGAGACTAGGTTATTATTGGCCTACAATGGAGAAAGACTCATATATCTTTGTAAAGAAATGTAGACAGTGTCAGATACATGGATATTTGATAAGAGCATCAACATAGGAGCTTCATCCGATTACATCACCCTAGCCCTTTTCCCAATGGGGACTAGACCTCATAGGTAAGATACACCCTCCATCATCCAACAATCATAAATTCATCATAACTTCCACCGAATACTTCACCAAATGGATTGAAGCTATTCCCATGACCTACATCAGTGGCACGCAAATATCTAAGTTTATCCTAAACTATATCATTTGTTGGTATTGTGTACCCCAATCCATTATCACAGACAATGGCCACCCATTCAAAAACTAAGAAGTACACCATATATGTGAAGAGTTCCATATCAAACATCATTTTTCCACCCCATATTACCCACAAGGTAATGGCCAAGCTAAGACATCTAATAAAACCATTGTTAGAATCCTAAAAAAGACTATCAATGACACTGGTCGTGACTAGAACCTACAGCTTAATCCTACCTTATGGGCTTACTGCACAAGAATTCGTACTCCCACTGGCACCACTCCATACTCCGTTGTCTTTGGATCCAAAGCTATCTTACCTATTGAGGTTGAAATACCTTCCCTGAGGGTATCCTTGAAGGGTCACATTGATGATGAAGAATACTGTGTATCGAGGTTACAAGAGATAGAATTACTGGATGAATGAAGACAAAAAGCACTAGACCATTTGCAAGCATATCATAATCATCTTTGTCGTAGCTATAATAGAAAAGTTCTAAATAGACACTTTGACATTGGAGACCTAGTTTTAATGGAGAATCCTAAGAATCAAGCTCAGCAAGAAAATTCAGGTAAGTTTGAACCTAACTGGTTGGGGTCCTATATATTCATGAAAGCTTTTGGATCAGGAGCATACCAACTCTCTACTCCTGAAGGAGGCCCACTTTTTTCACCTATCAACAGTCTTCATCTAAAAAGGTTCTATGCATAGCTTCTCAGAATCCATGTCTTAGTCTAGAAAATAAAAAATGGAAAAAACAAAAAAATGGTTACCTTGATGAAAACCTAGCAAACAAGTGTCTTTGTAACACCAAAAAAATTGAGAAAATCAAAATAGTAAAGAGAAATAATCTGTCCAATAGTGAAAACCGCTTCGGTGGCGCTATGGATAAGTACCATGCTGAAAACCTAGCAAACAGGGGCTATGTGTAGTCAGGCTCACTCTTTCATCTACCATCATTCTAATCAGACTTTTTACCATTGCTTGGAATGATTGACATCAAATTCCATTCTATCACATTCCCCACTCCATCTTGCAAGTCTTATTCCCGACTGGGGGAAAATCCTTGTTCTGTTCTAGGAGCACCTTGTACATAACATTACACCATCGAAAATATCCTGAAAAATCCCCAAAACATTAGAAAACTTAAAAAATACAAAACAATCAAAACATGTCAGAAAATACCAACAATAGATTCAAGTCAGTCATGTTAAGTCAGTCATAGACATAGTCGAACTACGTTGCCTCTACGACTGGGACATAGGCAAGGCCATCAATCGATGTGCCTCTGAGGTGTTAGGTCTGTCAGTCTAGGTTTGTCATGTATCACACACATTAAAATCATGACTCTTTGTACATTCAAAGTCATTGGTCATGTCGAACTATGAGGTCTCTATGTGTACAACGTAGGCAAGGCTAATCAATTGATGAGCTCTCGAGACCGCACTAGGTCAGTCCAATAGGGATTATCACATTCACATTCACTATCACACATGTTCCATATCATCATCTTAAGTATATATCTCTAGTCAATTATGCGAGTTAAATTTGTGTCTAACTATGAGGTCTCTGTGTGTACAACGTAGGCAAGGCTAATCAATCGATGAGCCCCTGAGGCCACATTAGGTCAGTCCTTTTGGGTCGCATCTCAAGTCATACACTGTCAATATACACACACATACTTCTCATCAATTAAGGAATAAAAAAAAGTCATGCATCAACAAGGCAAAACATCTCAAAATAGTCATCAAGTCAATATCAAACACATTGTCAAAACGATCAACCTATGTCTTAAGCAAGATATATCTTTCTTGTCAACATAAATCGTCAAATTGTCATAGCCTCATGTAGCTTGTCGCATCTACATCATCAGGATCCAACGTCTTATACAGCACGTGTCTTTCTGAAACTAGGCTTTGTCATGCCTTATGAAAAAGTCACCAAGTCGAAACCAGACTCAACGTCTTATTGTGGTATGGTCATCCCTCACATTATGCTATGTCAACATCAAACAATCAAACAATCCCACAAGATCAAGTTTTGGTGAATACTTTTATTTGGCTTTATGACTTTATATCTTACTTCATCTTATCTTTTTATCGATTTGTGAATTAAGTCTAGTTACTAGCATTCTCAAGGATGTCCCTTGAAGGATTTAGAGAAGCATGGATGTCTCAGGACTCTTTTTCTTTGGCTATTGTCTGTCAACTGTCTTTTTAACTTTGGTTTTTGAGTCATGTTACTAGTTTCCTCAAGGATTTCCTATCAAGGATTTAGAGGAGCAATGGTGTCTCATGACCTGTCTTTTATTTTTCTGATGTCTGTGGTTTGTTAAGACAAAATGACTCGAGCAACTTTGTCCTCAATATGAGTTAAGACACTCCTTGTCTGCGACTGTTTGTTTTTTGTAGATGGATGAATTTCTACACTATGCTCTATCTCATATCATGGTGTGTACTATCCATTTGTGTCATGTCCCGCCCAATGATGATAACAAGCAAGCATAGAATATTTGGCAATATATCGAAGATCACATGTTTATTCTCAATCAACCACCTTAATTATTTCTTATTAGCATTTTGAATTCATTCGTTCTAACATTTCTCTTCTTTGGCATAATGATATAGTCCTTTGACACAACAAAACATTAGATCATTTCCATATGCATGCATATTATAAGCATTTCATATAGTTACATTGCATTTTACACATACAGGAACATTGATATCTTCATTGCATAATTACGAAATCATGACATAATAAGCATTTCATCATCATAAGATACATAATATAAACATTGCATGTATATATCACCATCACATATAAATAAGCATCATATAGAACATTACATCCATTCTCAAAAAGAATCATTATAAAATGCATAACTCATAACATGTAGAAACATTCATTCATAACACCTGTACATACATCATCTAGGAAACATAATCATATAGAAATAATGCATCATCCATAAAATAGAACTGCATATCATATAGAAGCCACCAAAATCATATATATATATCGCTCAAAATAATGTGTGATAGTACAATGTCCAAGTATATCCATAAATAAAAACGAGCTCACAGGCTCTCTAATTAAAATACAATGTCTACATATATAGTAGTATCAACGTGTCCCACTGCCACTGCTGACACATGGTGAAGGGGGCGGAAAAAGCCTCGAAGGTGCCCTCTATGAGGTGGAAGACCTCTCATACGGACCTGCGCTTGGTGGTCCTACCACACCCTTTGTACTTTGTGTCCTGGTATGACTCCTGCTCTATGATCTTTGGTTGTGAACATCTGAAAAGCTAAGAGCTTGTCTCTCTATTGGCATCACTGCCTCATATAAATCCCTATAATAAGTAGCTCTCCCTACCGATCTAACTAGCTCACATACCATACCATCTGATGAAGTGCCACTACAAAGGTGTCTGACCTCTATGAACTTCTGCTCTATCTCCTGTCTCTGGCTATGGCCTGATCCCTCTCCATGAGTGCACTATCTATCTCTGTATGAGAACTGTCTCTCTCAATATGGGCACTATCTCTATCTATCCGCATAGCATCCAACTCTACATGGACACTGCCTCTCTCTATCCTCATGGCATCAAAATTTGTAGTCATCAGTCTCAGTCTCTCCTCCAGGGCCTCCCTATCACCATCCCTAGGGGTATCATCCTCCTATCTCCCCTCCACAATTCGATCTCTGAGATTTCTCTCCTACTCCTCCATAGGTGCCTCCTCCTCAACATCGTACTCCCCATACCCTACCAGAATACCAAGAGGATCTATATCCATATCCATATCCTCATCCTCTATGACATCCTCTCTGCTAGTCTCGACCTCTACATGCTCCTCTACTACTGTCTCCTCGATAGCATGCTCATCTCTGACCTGTGCATCAGCTCCACCTCTAATGTCCAACATCAGTACATCCTCTACCATTGCCTCTTGGATAGGTGAAATTCCACCTACCCAACCCCCTCTCTATCATCTTCATCCTCATCTACCACCTCTGCTACCACCCCCTCCTCTACCATCATCCCCACCACCCCTCCATCCAACTCTGCAACCTCTACCTCTTTGCCATCCTCTCGGCCCTGTACCTTGTCTCTCAACTAGTTCCAGATGGTCCGGATCTATGTAAGGAATCGGATGATGCTCCGCCCACCATGCGTCATATGTAGCTGTAGTCCTTGGATCTACTGCTCCGTCTCTCTATCCCCACTATAATGGTTGTAAAGCCTAAATCTCTGCCTTTGCGGTAGCAACAAGAATCATGGGCCCCTAGTCTGGAACCTCTCTCAAAGAATGAGAAAACTCTACTCTACCTCGAGGCTCATCTTGAACCTCTGTGAACTATCTCAAAACTCGATCTAGCAAGTGTCTCTCTATGATGTGCACGCTCGAAATAGTCCTCCCAATCATGTACTATGTCTATCTGCAATATGGAAAATTTCTATCCTCATCAGACCACTTCTCACAATCCATGTATGGTCTCCAAGTGAACTGATCTAAAATATCAAGTGCATGTCTCCAATATCCAGTGTCTCCCACATGGCTCTAAGTGATGTGTCTTGTGTACCGGAAAACATACAGAGATCTAGCCTATCGCTCTATAGTAACCAGAGGACGAAAAAACAACTATCCTCTCCCATGCCCAAACCATCAGTAGAGTGGTCCCACAAATCAATGACTGTGCATCTCCGTATCATCTCCAAATTCAATTTCGTCAACTCCGTCAATTTTGACCGTCAAATTGACTTATCAGGAATATTTCCTCAATTTTTTTTAACCTTCTCAAAAAAAATCAATTTTCCCGAGGGGGCATACCCTAACCTATTTCATGTTGGGACACGATCGGGGCATATTTTATTTGACACAATGCCGTATCAACATTGTATCAAAAAGGGGAAAACTGTAGACACCGAAAATTTGTCTAGGCCTACGAACACCACTTTTGACATTTTTTTCTAATATCCGTGGTCATGATTAAATAATGTTTATTATTTAATTACCCTTTCTAACACATATTTCCTCTATTAATTAAATACCTCTATTAAATTAATTCATTAATTCATAAATGACCTCTATTCAACTTGATTAATTAAATAAATCATAATTATTTAATTATGTCGCTAACTAATTAATTCTTCCTTCTTAATTAAATAGTTTATTATTATTCAATTACCCCTTTGTCATATTTCAACTATAATTAAATATTTATTATTTAACTATTCATTTAACCCCATTTATCTATAATTAAATATTTATTATTTAATTTATTCAATTCCACCTTTACAACAGTCAAATTAAATAAATTATCTTTATTTATTTAATATAATCTTTCATTTTCGAATGTTGAATTAAATTAATATTTAATTCATTAATTAATTATTTATGTCACATTCTTCTATCATGCAGTTATCTAAATCATTCACTCACCTTCTAACTCAGGATCTATTTTTAGTTCTCCAGTTATCTCTAGATTTAACATCTGATTGTCTCTACGAGAAGATTCTCTGTCACAACTAGTCAGTTAACTAGTTCTAACTCCTATTTGCATTCGAATCCATTAATCTTCGAGTTCTAACTTTGTCTTTGACATTCAAAGTCTATTTCTTCTATTTTCGAAGACTCTTAACTGAAGGTTAAAATCCTGAACTCTTGTTCTTTCTGTTTTCGAACAGTCTTAACACAAGATTAAGTTCTCGTTCTAACTTAGTATCTATCCTACATTCTTTTCTAACTCATGTTCTAACTCACATTCTATCTGACACAAAACTCACATCGCATGATGTACACATCCAAAAATGGTCATGGTCGATCAAACCTGTTAATTAATTAAATATGAATTATTTAATTAATGTTCTTGACTCATCTATATATAAATAAATTTAATTATTTATTTATATTGTTCATTTTCTAATTATTCTAACTTAATTAAATAAATAAAGTTTATTTAATTAATGCTACCTTCCTCTTAATTGATTAAATAGATTTTACAATTTATTTACATTAATTATCATAAATTTAAATTCATAATTTATAAGATATTCTTCTCTCCACATTTAATTAAATACTTAATTAAATCATTTTCCAAATTCCCACTCCTCTCACAAAAATTAAATATTCTTAATATTTAATTAAAAGGCTTTTTCCTCTTCTCACATAATTAAATATTTTCAATATTTAATTAAGGACTTTTCATATTTCTCTCACACATAATTAAATATTTATTTATTTAATTATGAGAGACACCTCTCAATTGTCTCTTCATTTTCCGTCTCTCAGAATTCCATCTCCTTTTCGAATTCTCGATCTCTCACCATTCATTCTAACAGGTTTGAACTCAACCGTTGATCTTGGCTAATCAAATTCCTACCTTCAAAAATCTATAAATACAGCTCTTTCATGAGTTGAAAAGGACCTCAAATCTCATATTTTCATGCGTAGTTATTATAGTCGCATTTTAAGCATTTCATAGCATTTTAATTCAATAAGCTTAATCTTTACATGCATATGCATTTTTGATAATCTCATTCTCTCAAGTGCCATTCTACAAGCTATTGTTTGCACAACTGAGAGAAAACATCTTAAAGTGAATCCTTGGAGATAGAGGACAATGGATTGAATTTGAAGAAGCTGCCATTTAGAGTTTGCATTTACTTCATTTATTTAGTTTTCTTCAATCTAATGTTTCATTGGTGTACTAGTTTATATGCAATTTAATTGACACATTCTAACGTACACATTTCCCATGCTCAGAGTTTGGAAGTCTACAACATTTGCTAAGAGGTCCTTAGAAAGAAAGATCAAAAAGCCCAAGAAGTTTCTCAGTTATAAGAAAGTGTGGAAGAAGAGGAAATTCCTATATCAAATTTGAAAGGTCTTGCTTGAACGCAAAACCTTTATTCATCAATATCATGACTATATTAGAGGTTTCACTGACGATTATGCCATAGAACCCTTATATTCGAGAGCTTTCTTTCAAAGAAGAGCCCTTTCTCAAAGGCATAACCACAGTCAGTGTATTCATCCTTCTTATATTCCCCAACCTACTATCACATATACTACTCATCCAAATCAAATTCTGCAATAGAGAACTCAAACACATTTAGGCATCCATTAAGTTCATCTATCTACAAAGCTAAGATCAAACTTCAGAAAGTGCAAAATCACCTTTGTTTTTCAATCTTTGGTTTAAATTCCCGCAAACAGGATTTTCATCCTTTCAATCAGGGAATCGTGAGTTAAAGATTAAAAATCTTTTAAGTCATAGAATATTCATTCTATCTTGACTTTCATCACTATTGCACTATTTCATTCCTTTGATCAAAGTTAGTAGGATTTAAATAACGCTTATTCTTGTTACCATGAGGTCTCGAAAGCACATAGAAAAAGAGGAAAGTATAGTAAGAAAAATGGGTGAGAATAATGAGAGGGAGGAAAACCTCTTTAACAATCCAAATGTTGAAGAGTTAACAAAAGAAAAACTTCAAGAGGTAGAATAGGATCCCCAATTCCATACTCTTATGGAAAAGATTTTAGAAAGAAACAAGGAAAGATACCTTCTGTCATTAGCTGCTCAAGGAGCTAAGTTACCTACCGATTTCGATACGGAAGGGATTAAAGAAGATCCCAAAGCCCCTCTTAATGATTTTAGCACCCTTACTTGACAAATCAAGGAATTACAAGGGCAAATAGAAGAAATGCAAGGAGGAACAAAAAAGAAATATGTTTTGGATGAAATATTTCCTTATCCATTCGATAGAAGTCTTTGAATGATCCCTTTTCCAAAACATTGCGAAATCCCTAAGTTTGATAAGTATAATGGGAAAACTGACCCCATTGAGCATGTAAAGGATTTTTGAAATATGAGCTTGGAGTTTGGTCATAATGATACCTACATAATGCGATTGTTTCCACAAAGCCTGGGTGGACAATCCATGGAATGGCTTTCAAAGATCACTGCCCCCATCAAAACCTTTGAAGAGTTGATAAATAAATCCATATCACAATACTCTTACAAAATTCAACACCAGGTAACCATGCTTGATCTTTGTAAGATAAAACAAAAAGTAGGGGAATCTTTCACTACATTTTTGTAAAGATGGAGAAGAATGTTTGCTAGATATTCTCGTCCTATTCCTAAAAAGGAAAAGATGGAGATCTTCATCGATAGTATTAATCAAGAAATGAGTTATAGACTAAACCTTCATTGTCCTCCATCATTTGAAAAATTGATTGAAAAAGCAATTACTATTGAAGGTGCATTAATCAAGCGTGGAGTTCTAAAAGTCGATAAAGAGGGTTCAAATTCATACAACAACAACAACAAAAATCATAATAACAATAATGACAAGTCACGATTTTGGACTCGAAATAAAAATGTTGTAAATGATGGGGTAGTAGGTGCTAACAACGTGAATACAAAGCCTATCGTCCTTAATGTGTTAGGTGTTCAACATAACAATAACACCAATAATTATAGCACCCAAGGCAATGTTTCTAATCAAGGGAACATAACTAATGCTCGTAGAAATAATTTTGGCAATAATCAAAATTCAAATGCGCCCATACCATCATATTTTTTGAATCGACGGAGTTTCACTCCCTTGGGCCAATCTTTGGAATCCATTCTCAAAGAATTATTGAATCAAAACGTTATTACATTGCCACCACAAAGAGATTATCAGCCTCAAGTTAAACCACCATCGTGGAATGATTTACACTTTTGTGATTATCATAGGTGTAAAAGTCATAAGACAAATAGTTGCCAAGGGTTAAAGAATATTGTTCAAGATTTGATTGATAATCGTACCATCACAGTTGAGGGACATAATGTCAATAATGATCATCAAGCATTCAAGAATCCACTCCCTAATTATCACAAAGGGGAATCCTCAAGTGATAAGGGCAAGAATGTTAATAACATCCAAGACATTATTATCAATCATATCTATAATGATGACCCTCAAATCAATGCTATTCAAATCAAAGGTAAGCCAGAATGTCAAGAGGTCAATGTTACCACAAAGGGGCAAGCCAAGATCATTGTCAAAGGTGGCTCATCTAAAGTAGAAATTCCCCTTCCAAATCAATACAATTTGGTTGAGCAATTACAAAAAACATCAGCCCAAATTTCTATCTTGGAGCTTTTAAAGTTATCACCTGCACATAAGGACATTTTGGAAAAGGGTCTTGTAGATACAAATGTATCTCATGATCTAGATATCGATAAATTTAAAGCCATGGTGGGACACTTGTCCTCCTACACATGTCTATCTTTCTCTAAAAAAGATGATTCATCCATAACCCATCCGCATAATTCATCACTCTATTTAGAAGTCATGGTTCACAAAGCCCGCATTAGACGTGTTCTTATAGATGGGGGAGCCGGATTAAATATTTGTACTTTGAAATTGGTCCTAGCTTTGGGATATTCAGCAGATTCTATAGATCCATGAAGAAAAATTACAATCAAAGCCTATGATGATGAGGAAAGAACGTCCAAAGGTCTCATCATGTTACCGATCAGAGTGGGACCTATTGTGAAGAATACCTTTTGTCAAGTTCTCGATTGGGATCTAACCTATAACATACTATTGGGTCATCCATGGATCCATGACATCCAAGCTGTTCCATCTACTTATCATCAGTGTTTGAAGTTTCCATATGATGGATAGGAAATAACGATACCCACTGATCACAATAGCAGTCAAACTTGTTCTAACCTAAGAGCAAGTCAGGACACATTTGTCCCACATAATAGAGAGGCTTTGGCCATTTCTACCTCCAAAAACAAAGAACAAGTGCAAGAAATGATAAGCAATTTTGGCAGCAAGTTGAAATTGAAAGATAATGGGGTGGGAGAATATTCTTTATCTCTCTCTAACCTACCCTTTTCACCAAGATCTCATGGGCAGCCGTCAACATCTACATAAAAGGCTACAACAACTTTAGCCTCAACTTCAACCCCCATTACCAAGTTTAATGGGAGGTTTATCAAAGAAATTGAAGGGGAAGATAGAGCTATTCTTGACTGGCTCTATAAAGATGAAGAAGAATCCATACAACATATCAAGATACCCACACAACAATATGGAAAGGGTTATGCTATCATGCAACAGATGGGTTATGAAGGAAATGGCCCTCTAGGTAAGAGAAAAGAAGGTATTGTTGAACCTGTCCAATTAAAAACTATGCACCCAAAAGATAAGACTGGGTTAGGATACGGTGAGGATACTAAGGAAAAAATAACACAGAGACTATCTAACAAAGAAATAGCTGAATCAATTTTGAGAATTCAAGCGGATAATTCTGAAACAGACTCAAATGAATATGAATGGGATGATTTCTCTAACGATACATGTATCTTTGAAAAAAGGGTGGATGTCATACACAAATTCTCACCTACATTCCTACAAGGAGAAAGCTCAAGACCTCCATTTGAATATGTCATACAAAGCAACCAAGACTTTAGTGAGACCAATTCGATTCAAAGTGAGATAGATCATTTTGAGGAGGATACCACCTTAGACTTCTCCCATAATAACGTTGACAATAACATCATGACCCTAACGGCCAATGAATTTTCTCATCCTAATGATCCATTACCTTTGGTTCATCTTGAACTCATTGATTGGGAATAAATTGCACCCATTGATGTTCCAACTTTTCCAAATGACGAAACCATCATAAACTTTCTTTGTTCATCCCATCCTGAAACAAGTTCCACCAGGGAATCACAAGATCAGAGTTTTCAACAGGAAAGTGCCAAGTTTCTCAGCTATGAAATAAATAATATAAAAGAAAGACCTAATGGTGAAAACCTAACAAAGGTAGTATTAGGTCAAGAGAAAAGAAAAATAAAAGAAAGACCTAATGGTGAAAACCTAACAAAGTCAGTATTAGGTCAGGAAAAAAAGAAAATAAAAAGCGAATCTAATGGTGAAAACCTTTCAAAGGCGCCAGAAGATGGGAAACTTGACACTCTTCTAGAGTATTATCAGGAAAGATCTTCCATTCTAATCAAACCAATAGAGGCACTCAATATAGGTACTATAGAAAAGCCTAAAGTTTTGCAATTGGCTGCATCTCTGATAGATGAAGAAGTACCCAAATTCACAGAATTTCTCAAAGATAATCAAATCAGTTTTGCATGGTCCTATGCAGATATGCCTGGATTGGATCCAGATCTCATCATGCATCATTTATCTATTACACTGGGGGCAAGGCCTGTAAAACAAAAACTCAGAAAGATGCACCCACATGTTGCATTATTGGTTAAAGAGGAACTAAAGAAACTCTTAGACATTGGATTAATCCAACCATAGATTATGTAGAATGGATCTCCAATATTGTGCCTATTTCAAAACCAGATCGAAGGATCAGAATTTGCATAGATTTCAGGGATTTGAATAAAGCATGTCCAAAAGATGACTTTCCCTTACCAAACATTGACATGATTGTCAATTTAACTGCTGGACATGCAATGTACTCATTAATGGATGGATTCTTAGGATACAACCAGATAAAGGTTGCACCAGAAGATCAAGATAAAATGGCATTCACATGTCCTTGGGGTACATATTGTTGGAACATAATGCCATTTGGATTGAAAAATGCAGGAGCTACCTATCAATGAGCGATGACAACAATTTTTCATGACATGAGGCATACATTCATGGAAGATTATGTTGATGATCTTCTTACCAAGTCTAGCACTATAGAAGGACACATCGATATTTTATCAAAAAATTTCAAAAGAATGGAATAATTCAAAGTAAGACTCAATCCTAAGAAATGTGTTTTTGGGGTAAAATCTGGAAAGTTATTAGGATACATTATGTTGGAAAAGGGAATTGAAGTGGATCCTGCTAAGGTACAAGCAATTCTTGATATGTCATTGCCAAGAAACATCAGTTAGCTACGCTCTTTACAAGGAAGATTACAATCCATTTGAAGATTCATTGCTCAACTAGTAGATAAAAGTTTACCATTTATGCATCTCTTGCATAAGAATGTTCCTTTCAAATGGAAGTACAAATGTGAAGCAACCTTTAATCAAATAAAGCAGTATCTCATGAATCCATCGGTATTGACTCCACCAATACAAGGTGCACCTCTCATATTATATATTGCTACCACAGAAGTATCTTTAGGAGCATTATTGGCACAGGAAGATTACTTAGGAAAAGAACGAGCTATTTATTACATCAGTCAAACCTTGAAAAGTCATGAGCTAAATTATACCTTCATTGAAAAAGCTTGTTTAGCAGTGGTGTTCACTTCCCAAAAGTTACAACACTACATGTTAACCCATATAGTAAAGCTTGTGGCTAAGATTGACCCACTCAAATATCTTCTAAGTAAGGAAACCTTAACTGGTAGGTTGGCTAAATGGGTTATGATCTT
The DNA here is from genome assembly GCA_007115665.2 of Sequoiadendron giganteum. Taxonomy (NCBI): domain Eukaryota; kingdom Viridiplantae; phylum Streptophyta; class Pinopsida; order Cupressales; family Cupressaceae; genus Sequoiadendron; species Sequoiadendron giganteum. Next base: position 941,492,007 of record CM021100.1, on the reverse strand, counting down.
AAGCGAGTTCAATATTCAGTATGTGGATCACAAAGCTATAAAGGGACAAGTAATTGTGGATCAATTATCAAAAGCACCACTACCAGCAGAACACCCAATACATGTTGATTTTCCTGATGCCGACATTTTCGCAGCAGATATCCAATAGTCATGGTCACTCTACTTTGATGGTTCTTATACTCGACATGGTTCGGGAGCAGGAATTCTTTTTATTACACCTCAAGGACATACAATCCCAAAATATTATCGGCTAATGTTTCCTTGCACAAACAACATAGCTGAATATGAGGCATTGATAATCGACATAAGAATTACAGTAGATTGGAAAATCGTAGAACTTCAAGTTTTCAGTGATTCTCAACTTGTTATAAATCAAATCAATGATGAATATCACACTAAAGATGACAAGTTGATATCTTACAAAATAATGGTGGAAGATCTCAAGAAATATTTTGTTAACATCCAGTTCATACAAATTTTGCGCATTGATAACAAAGCAGTAGACATTATGGCTACAATCGCTTCTCTACTCCAATTGTCAGAAAATAAAAAATGGTACGATTTCCTAGTGGAACAATAATTTTCTCCCACCCATGACAATCCTGAAACATAAATCATTTGCCATTTGATGAGTTTTGAAACTTCCTTATATGGCCAAATTTACACTTACTTGAAGGATACTACTTTACCCTTAGGTTTTTCTAGGAATCAAAAACAAAATTTCATTCGTCAATCATCTTGTTATACCTTAATTGCTGATGTCTTATACCGGCATGGTCTGGATGGTACCTTCCTTAGGTGTCTTGAACGTGATGAATCAGAAAAAGCCTTACAAGAGGTCCATGGTGGGATTTGTGGGACACATTCAAGTGGACTAACCTTAGCTAAGAAACTTGTAAGATTAGGATACTATTGGCCCACCATGGAAAAAGAGTCATTCGCTTTTGTGAAGAAATGTGCAAAATGTTACATTCATGGGAATCTCATTCACACTCTTGACCAAGAATTACAACCCTTCACCACAACATGGCCTTTTGCTCAGTGGGGATTGGACTTGGTTGGCAAGATACATCCATCCTCTTCAAACGGACATAAATTTATCATTATAGGCACTGAGTATTTTACTAAGTGGATTGAAGTTGTTCCTCTGACAACTATTATGGGCAAACAAATATCTTTGTTCATCTTGAATTATATTATTTGCAGATATGGCATTCCTAACTCCATTATCACAAATAATTGTAGACCCTTTAAAAATAAAGATGTTGATGAACTATGTGAAATATTTCACATCCAACACAGGTACTCTACACCTTATTATCTGCAAGGGAATGGTCAAGCCAAAGCTTCAAACAAAACAATTCTAAATATTTTGAAGAAAACGGTTTATGAAGCAGGCAGTGATTGGCATGTCCAATTAAATCCAACATTATGGGCTTACAGAACAAGCATTCACACACCGATAGGAGCTTTTCCTTATGCTTTGGTCTATGGAGCAGAAGCTATTCTACCACTGGAAGTTGAGATTCCTTCACTTCGAGTATCACTCAAAAGGCTAATCAATGATGAAGATTATCGAGTATCAAGATTACAAGAGCTAGAACTACTTGATGAATGATGTCAAACTGCGGTTAATCACTTGAAAGGATATCAACAAATCATGTCTCGTAGCTATAATCATAGAGTCAAACCACAAAATTTTCAAGTGGATGATTTGGTTATCAGAGAAAACCCTCAAAATCAACAAGATCGAGAAAAGAAAGGTAAGTTTGAACCAAATTGGTTGGGCCCATTCGTTATTGTTACAACATACGGATCGGGGGCATATCAGTTGTCAATAGCAGAAGGTGAAAACCTGGAAAACATGCATTGTTTGTAATTTTATTTGGCTCTCTCATCTATTAGGATTCATTATGCACATACATCCTTTCATCAGCATCACACATACCTCACTATCGCATTCGCATTGCATCATTCTCCTTGGAATGACAAGGATCTCATCATGGCCTGAGGATTTGAGGTTTGTTTATCACAATAGTTGTGTTTAGCAAGAGTCAGAGTACAAGGTCACTAAGGGAATTTTGCTTTCCTAGCAGGTAATCGGTAGCTATGTCTAAGCATCAGACTATCGAAAACAATAGTCTTGTCCAAGTAAACTGAGATTACATGAATCTTTTGATAGATAATTTGAAGCAAATTGGATGATCTTAATTTGAACAAAATGAATGACAAACTTAAAGCAATAATTTGCAAATTGTTGTTTTGATATTTGATGACATCATATCTTTGGAGTGGTTCAATGATGTACTGAACTAGAATCACAAGGAAGAAGTATGATTTTTTGATTGCTATCTATAGGTTAATCCTTAGTAGGATGCAAATTGGTCGTGGGACATGATCTACAATGGATCATTGATGGCATTTCGGAATTTGCATAGGAAAATGGTTAACTTTTGTCTATTTATGCAAGCAATACTCAGGTCATCTTGGTTCAATAATACCTCGATGCTTGTATTAACTTGCTACATCAAACATTATGGAAGCAGTACTGAGGTCATCATTGGTGCTAACATACCCTTTGATGCTTGTACTGACTTTCAACATATCAAAAGGCTCAATGATGAAAATTAAACACAGCATGAATTGGCAACAAGGAGAATGATTCATTATTGCATTTAGGGTTGCATAATTCATTATTAGGACTGCATATTTCATTTTCATTTCGAGATTCTTTTTAAATAGATTTTTGAAGGTTGAACACATCTTTAAATATCTTTTCACAATGGTGGAGTATGACTGGACATTTATTACATATCATTTTCATCATCATTTCATGTCATTATCATATTCCTTATCATGTCATTTTTGTATCATAGGAATTTATTACATCATAGGCATGGTTATCATTCATCATTCATTAACATATACATCTGCATATTTCACACATTCATAAAAAAAAAATTGCATTGATTTCATTTCACATCATCACTTAGGTTATCATAATCATTTTCATCATCATAAATCATATTCATTCATCTCATATAAAGCATTTACATCCTGCATCATACATTCATTACATGCATCATTCATCAAAAGCATTTACCATCACATCTTACATTTTGCATTCATTGCATACATTATAAAAGAAAAATCATTTTTTCATTTCATCACAATACATCCTACATGAAATAGAAGGAAATCATTTACATCATCATTTGCATCATCATACATCATGAAAATCATCACAACATAGCATCTGAAAGTAAAAACATGCATTCATAAACATATGCATAAATCATCCATAACAAATGCATAATCAAATCATCACTGCATATCATACATCTCATCAAAACAAATGTCCAAGAATACAAGCAGATCAAATGTTTCAAAAAGATATATCGCATACAATGGCATAAATATGTACTAAATGCTCATCACTGAGGGGCATCTGGCCAGGGCACATGACTGTTGCTACCGCTAGAGGTAGCAGGTCTCACTGGATCTCTGCTCCCGGAACCTTTGATATCTCATCTAACCAGCTAACCCACACTCCTAGAGTGGCTGCGTGAGTGAGTCCAAGTCTGAGTACCTAACTGAGTAAACGCTATCCGCTGCTTAGGTGGCACTGCTTTAAAATATCGCATCCGGTAGTACTCAACCTCCCAAGCAGTCTCTAGCTCCTCTGCCACAACCTCTCCAATAGAGGTGCTCTCCATTGATCTTAGTAGCCTCTCAGCTACCCCTTAGGCTTGTACACACCTCTCCCAGAAGCTGTCTCTCTCGGCCATAAGGTGCGCTATGTATGGGTTAGGAGGTGCTGACTGTGCTATCTGTCCCTGTAGTTGATTGATGGTCACCTGTGCCTGCGCTAGTTGACTACTAAGAGTCTGAACCTCTATCTGCAAATCCTCCACCTGTCCCTGTGATGGAGCCCTAATGGTGATCTGCAGCACTGAAGTGCTGGCATGACCCACTATTCTAGATGTTTGTGGCCTTGTCCAGAAGGGAATGTCAAAGAATAGTCTTTGTCTCCCACCACCCCCATCACCTCCATCATCCCCATCATCTGAGTCATCTAACCCCTCATCTATCTCCTCATCCTCGGAGCTCTCATCATCTACCTCCATGGCCACCCCGCCAATATCTATGACTTGCTCTACTTGTACCTATCCCTGACCTTGTGGCTGCCCTGCTACTGGATGTCCCTATGGCTGCTATAGCCCTGCCTAAATAACTGGACTTCCCATCAATGGGGTAGGCTCATCTGGACTAGTAAATCGAGGAAAGGGATGTGTATAGAAGTATGCAGCATAGTCCTCTATCATACCTACATCTGTGACCTCTGGCTGTACAGTCCAATCCTCCGGCTGCAGCTCAAAGTACTCCTCTCTAGCTTCCTCAATAGTCAAAACTGGCCCCCACTCTAGTACATCTCCCCGGTGTCTGGCATAGTGTGCTGACCCCTATGGCATCATCTAAACCCATCCAAACTTCCTCAAAACTCTCCGGCCTAGAAATCTCTCAATGATGAAGGGGGTGCATCCAATCAAGTATCTAGATCTCATCATATATGGTAACTCTATATTGTCTGTCTACCACGGGTTACAATCCACATACGGTCGCCAGATGATCGTATCCAAATCATCAAGTATCCGTCGCCAGTATTCCAATTTGCCCAGCCTCGACTGGACAAGGGACTTTGTGTACGCATAAGCATATGGGAACCCGATGGGGCAATCTCTCCTAACAATGGGGCATGTAATCGCAAAGTTCTCCCATGCGAATAATTGTAAAAGAGTCACCCCACAGGAAAGACTCTTCCCATCTATATACATGACCTAGTGAAGGTCATGGTACAAATGGGCAAGCATGCATGACCCCCATGCATATCTGGTACAGTGGAGAAGCATGTCCTCCAAGATCCTACCCCACCCAACTAATAGTCCCTTTTCCCTACGATCAGGACAAAGGAAACCACCAATCATCCCTACCAAAACCGAAGGCAGTGGGGCATATCTCTCTGCCATCTCCTTCCAGGGCAGCTCATATCCGCAGATATGAGGATCCTGGAAGACCCGTCTCAAGGCATCTATCCCTCCAATCTCCTTGTGATCATAAATCACAAGCTCTCCAACCATAGGAATACCTAGAATCCTGTAAACATCCTTCAACGTCACCATGATCTCTCTTGTCGGCAAGTGGAAGGTGTTGTGCTCACTGTGCCACCACTCTGCTAAGACAGTCAACAGAGCCTTGTTGACCTGATACTGTGGGATACTCAATAGAGCTTTCAGGCCACATTGGTCTATCACTCCCAACTTCTCATGGGACAGTCGAGGAATCATCTCCCATGTTTGCGAAAATTTCTCTCTAATCTGGAGGAGGTTAAATTCCTCCTTTAAAATATCATCAAGCAAGCATGCCAATCAATCAGTACATCAAGAAAATTTCAAATCTATACAATTTGTTTTTCATATCGCATGGAAACAAATTTAACAGTCATCATGACTGAATCTATTTGACTTTCAATCAGGAAAGCAAATCTATCATTTCTATTTTGTTTTCATAACACATGGAAGCAAGATTTATCAAATCTATTGGTTCTTCAAGCACGAAGACAAATTTATCAAATCTATTCAGTGATGATATTCAAATGCGTAAAATTTGTTGTCTAATCTAGCAACAATTGTTAAGCATGCATCAATTTTTCTTCAAAAATTAAAAATCGGCAAAAATTCATGGATGCACTAAAACAGTCAATCAATGCGCTAAAACCATGGATGCGCAACTTTACTCCATGCATGCGGTAAAATAGTCTATGGATGCATGATTTCATGAATGCGCTATTTCATTGCGTATATGTGCTATAACAGTTCATCTATGCGCTAAATCACCTATGCACTAATTTATCATCTTCCGCAGACAGGTTTTATGGATGCGCTATTTGATCTATCCTATGTGCTAAATCACTTATGTGTGACTAATTGGCATCTATGTGCGACTGTTTTACCCCTATGCGCCATTTTGGATGCGCTAAACTATCTACCATATGCGCTAGAAGACTTATCGTATGCGCTAAAATAGAATTTTCAAAAATGTAAAAATTCGAAAAAGCATTCAAAAATTCATAAAAATTTGATGGAGAGGTTTGGATCGACTTACCAGAGGTCCATACGCAGGTGGTCTCTGAAGACGGCGACCTCACTCGAATCTGTGGTGCTCATACGAGATCGGCATTGTTTTTCTCTCTATCAGAGCTCCAAAATCTTCAAAGGTTGCTTTTCAAATGAAAGTGACTTCTCATCTTTTTCATCTTTTAAAGGGGTAAAAATGGCATTAATTACTATGCAAAGTGCTATTTCAAGAGTTAAATCATCAATTTTTCTCCGAAATCATATGAAAATCTTCCAAATCAATCTCCTAATCATTCTAATCACGCTATTTATCTCTCGAGGGGGCATATAGCATCATCAGTAATTTTTCAAAGTCAGGGGAAAATTTTTTGAAGCAATGCATGAAACACATCACTTCAAAGAGGGGCAAAATGTACACATCTAAAAATGGTCACGGTCGATCGAACCTATTAATTAATTAAATATGAATTATTTAATTAATGTTCTTGTCTCATCTACATATAAATAAATTTAATTATTTATTTATATTGTTCATTTTCTAATTATTCTAACTTAATTAAATAAATAAAGTTTATTTAATTAATGCTACCTTCCTCTTAATTGATTAAATAGATTTTACAATTTATTTACATTAATTATCACAAATTTAAATTCATAATTTAAATGATATTCTTCTCTCCACATTTAATTAAATACTTAATTAAATCATTTTCCAAATTCCCACTCCTCTCACTAAAATTAAATATTCCTAATATTTAATTAAAAGGCTTTTTCCTCTTCTCACATAATTAAATATTTTCAATGTTTAATTAAGGACTTTTCATATTTCTCTCACACATAATTAAATATTTATTTATTTATTTATGAGAGACACCTCTCAATTGTCTCTTCATTTTCTGTCTCTCGGAATTCCATCTCCTTTTCGAATTCTTGATCTCTCACCATTCATTCTAATAGATTTGAACTCGATCGTCGATCTTGGCTAATTGAATTCCTACCTTCAAAAATCTATAAATACAACTCTTTCATGAGTTGAAAAGGACCTCGAATCTCATATTTTCATGCGTAGTTATTATAGTCGCATTTTTAGCATTTCATAGCATTTTAATTCAATAAGCTCAATCTTTACATGCATATGCATTTTTGATAATCTCAATCTCTCAAGTGCCATTCTACAAGCTGTTGTTTGCACAACTGAGAGCAAACATCTTAAAGCGAATCCTTGGAGATAGAGGATGATGGAACAAATTTGAAGAAGCTACGATTTAGAGTTTGAATTTACTTCATTTATTTAGTTTTCTTCAATCTAATGTTTCATTGGTGTACTAGTTTATATGCAATTTAATTGACACATTCTAACATACACACATGACATTTATCAATCTCTTCTGTCGATCTCTCTTTCAATATGATCCGATCGTTCGAAAACCCAAAATCTATAAAATGGCATGTCATTATCATTATTCCTCCTCCCGAAATCATAGACTTTTGAGAAGAAACTTATCTTTGATATTTTTCTTAGACAATCAACAAGGTTATGCTTGTATCAATACTGAAAATCTGAGGGCAGGAATACTGAAACAACAAAATGGAGAAGAGCAATCGAGATAATTCTAAGGAGTGGATGCATATTCGGTGAGAGCTTTCCAATTAATTTGTTTAGTTTATTATGTTTACTTATTCGTTCTTTTTTGTTTGATTTAGATTAGAATTAACATCGTTTATTCTAGCTACAAATTCATTTCAAATTTTATTCTATGTTACATAAATCATTTAATTAAAACCTTTATGTCTTCTTACTTGATTGAATAAATCTAATTATTTAATTAAATTTCATATTCTTCCAAAACCCCTAACCCACCTAAGATTAATTAATTATGGATTAATTAACCTTAAATTGCCTTCTAATCTTCATTAGCCAATCCTCTATCTTTTAACCCCACCAAGGTTAAATAAACCTATGATTTACTAACCCCACTTGTACATGAAATTAATTTATTCAATTTAATTAAATGGGCTATTTACCCTCACAAAAAGATATTCTCTTGGAATATTCTCTCAATAACTCCTCCATTTGACTTTCCCTACCAAATATTAAAAGCTTCTTAAACAAAGGTCTTTAATGCTCTTACAAGAGGCACCTCTCTCTTACAAAAGTCTTTAAATTACCTCTTACATTGCATCTTTTCTCTTACATTCTCACCCACATTCCATAAATAGCCTCTTACATCCCTCTTACATAAGCCACCTATGCATTAACTCCTTCTTACATCTATTTTTCTAAGATGTACACACACTTGTGTGTGGCAAATATCCCTATTTATTTTGTTAGCCTTGTGACACTTTTCACAAGGCTATTGATCCTCATTTTAGTCCCACATTTCCTAATTTCACCTATTCTTCCAACCTTTGAGTCCTATAAATAGAAGGATATCTTATGAAGAGTGGATCCATCATCTCATGCAAAGTTATGCTACACATTTCATCCACAATCACATAGTTTCTTCATAATTTTGGATTAGATTTATCACCATTTGGTATCAAAATCACCACATTTATCCACAAATCATGGAGCTTGTCTGCTAAGGGATGAGGAAAGGGCCACTTTCCACATCAAATTGATACTGATCCCCCTATGGCAATGAGGTTTTGGGTTACTTAGTTTAGTTTCATTCACATATTTCATGCTCTTTCATGTTTTTATTGTGTTTGTTTCATGCTTTGTGATTTCGAGTATTTCATAGGGAATGTGACTTTTATACGCTAAATGACTAATACTTGTATGTTTGTCCATGTTTAGTACAAGTACAAAATTTCATTCACATTTTGGTGCTAGGAGGGCTAACCATTTAAATTATGAACATTTTTTGCTCAAAATTAACATTTGGTAGGTTCCAAAAAATGATGTCACTTTTGACATAACTAGAGTGCTGCTATTGAAAATTGTGTCGCTATTATAGGAAAACACAACAAAACTTTCAAAAATAACATCACTATTGTTACAAAGAGTCACTTTGATACAATTGACCACTTTTGTCTTTTCATTATTTTGTTGGTTTTGCTAACATCGTTATTGACCTCTCTATTTTTTGTGAATTTGTAGGTTTTCACCAGAGAATCACCTCTAATACGATACCCCATTTTTCATTACAATTCCTCCTTTGTTCTTATTGTCCATATTATAACATTTCCTTTGTTGTTTACTAGAGAGTCACCATTGCAAAATAGCATCACTATTGCTGACATAACATCATCTTTACTGATCTAGAGCCGCCTTTTCCAATTAGAGGTGGAGAAGTGAGCATTGAAGTTGAAAATAATTTAATGCTTATTGTAATAGTGCTTTAGGACATGCTTTAGGACACTAGTTTTTAATTGGGCTCTAAAATGAATCATTACAATGTAGCTTTCAAAGCTGGTTTAAAATTGAACCCTTCACTTACTAGTCATTGCTATCTTGGTTAAAATTGAACAAAAAAAATTCTTATCTAGTTTGGTGCTTAAAAAGAATTCATCATTGCTTTGAAGTATTAAAAAGAACTAGTGTTTTGTGTGAGTGATTAATTTTGTAGGAGCTTTCAAGTGTGTATCCTCTCCCCTTGTGCTTTGTGTGATCTTGGGTGATGAGAAACACTTAGGGGCTTCTTTTGAATTTTTTTGAGTCACCTTTAGAAAAGGGCCTACTAATGAGACACATCCCACAATGGAGAACTCATATAAGTGACTCTAACAACCTCATTTACCGACACACTATATAAATTATTGTGAAATTGAAAAGATAGTAGCTTCAATCTAGGTGTAGCAATAAACATGTGCCTAATCCTATCTAGATATTTTTAGAATAGGGAAGGAATGGTTAAATCCTTAAGTGGCTTATGCGTACTATTGTTCATGGTTTTTTGTCATTAAAAACCCTTTTTTAGTGGCCAACCAATTCCAAAATGTTCCTTAATAATGGTTCATTAGAATTTACTTCCAAGAAGTTACTTACCAAGTCCAATTTTTGGTTGAGGCGTAGAGGTTAAGAGTTCATTCTTAACATACATCTACACTCCTCCATAAATTGCATGCAAAATCATCCCTTCAGTGCATGAGATAAGCCCATTGTCGAAGATATGTACCTTTTTCAAGGTTGTAAAGATTATCTTTGGTTATCTACCAAAACACATTGCTTGGTTCCAAAACAACAAAACCAAACATCGAACAATCAATAAGATTTCAAACCCTTTGGATTTGATAAGAATACCTTTGAAAAGCCCAATATTACTACTTCTCCCTAAGGAAATCTTATCTCTAGAGGCTTATAAATATTTGAACTTATATCTAAATTCACACAATTCCAAAGTAAACTTAGGGAACTCTAGCTTTAGCCTCTTTATTTCAACATGCTGAGCCATTGTGGGATAAAAGATGTTCAAACTTGTAGAAATTTAGTTTGAAACTTAAATCAAGACATTGTATGTGGTAAAAGAAATTCATTAACCAAAGATTAAATCAATTGAACCCCACACATGTGCTTGTTATCTTTTGTCTTATGGTCTTCTGGTTTGAACTAATCATAGGGAAAAGGGTGTTCTTCACTATCTTGGTCTTGTAAACAAGGTCCCTTTTAGGTTCATTTAAGATCAAATCGATCATTTTATCCATTCCAAAACATTTATCATTTCTATCCCACAAACAACTTTAGATCTTTGGAAACATCAATATTCTAGACTTGGGTAAATCATTAAACCAAATAAAAATCACCTTGTTTGGGTAGATGTGTGAGAATGCATCCTTTCTCATACCTCTAGTTAAATTAACACCCATTTGAACAAGTTTATCCTAGGGTCACAAGTCCATCTTAGGATTCAAAAGTTCATTATCCAATCAATACATCAAAATCAAACCCTAAATCTAGTATTGAAAATTTTTCATAAAGATCAACACCCATATCACTCACCCCTTCATCTTTCACATAACCATTGATCCTAAAAAAACCTAGATGTTCCTTTTTGTACCTAAATTTGGATCAACCAAAGAAGTTAAAACTATACAAAATCCATCACATATACTCCTAAAGTTGATCCCCAATTTTATGGTCCAAATAAGATCACAACACAAGAGGAACATGGAACAGAATAAGGAAACATCAACCATGAGTGACCTAATCCAAACCAAATTTTTCCCAAGAGAACCTACAAATCTTCCACCAAATTTACCTCAACCATCTCATGCTTCCCAAGAGGGGGGATGCCAAGTAGAGTATGTTACAAACAATTTCAAAGGAATGGACCATTATGAGATGCTTTAATTGATACAATATTCAAACACCCAAAAACTTGTCAACGCCATAATGAGATAAGACACCATCTAATATATGTTGGATTTTTCAAAAGAAGAGGCTACACTCCCTTCTACATTTGATGTGACAACTATCATTGAACAACCTTTGGGAACCATTCCCTAAACATATTTTACACCATCATTTCCAAAAGTGATCCAATCCATTTCCCAACCATCATTATCTCATGCAACAAGTCAACCCATGACCACAAAGAGGATTTCATTACTTCAAGCACTAAACAAGGTCACCCACTTGTCAATAACCAAAACCAAGAAGCTAATACAATTTTTGGTACTGTAAACAATAATATCCCCCAAGACCCTCAACAACCATATGTACCACTCATATTCCATGATACAAACACAAAATCCACTTTTCGTGGCACACCATCCTATACCCTAGATACACAAGGTTATGTTCTTAATGTCCCACAAGATCAAGTGGTACTATTTGGACAAGTAGGCACCATATATGCTTCATCTTCACTCATATAAGGGTACACATCACAAACATATCCACTAGTCCCTATCATAACTCCATCACCCACATTGATCCAAGGTCTAAGATAAATCAATTCAAAAATTACATTGAACCATAAACTTTATCAAATCAATTCAATTCATCCATCACACCCAATCGATATCCCTCATATCAAGATTTAATCATATCTAAGTCCTCATATTAGATATCTGAACCATTAATCACACCATCAACAACATCCCAAGAATCCCAAAGTCAAATCTCACAAGGGTTGAACACATCAAATACAAATCAATCATGTATCACCAAACCTATCATCAACAACAATCAGCCCAACAACCCTTCAACATACCATCCCATACAACTCACCAAAATCCACCACCTGTACATCACAATCCAAACATGACAAATCAATATAGGATCACATTGAAAGCAGAACAACAAGCCTACAAAAAATAATTGCACCAACTACAAGCATAATAAGAGAAAGCACAACATGCAACATAGTCACAAGAAAAATCTCAAGCCTTGCAACAACACCAAGCACAACACAAGTACGAGTGCAAGTATTACAAGAAAAATCCTATCAAAAAGCCCTACAACAATATCAAGCACAACAACAAGCATTGATAGAGAAACAACAACAAATGTCACAACAATAGGCACAACGACACACACTAGTGGTTAAACAACAACAACAAGCCCAACAAAAAGCATTGTTGGCACAACAACAACAGACATATCAACAATCGTTACTTGCACAAAAAAAAGGTTTTTAACAACCCTACACAAACACACAAGGAGCATACATCACTCCACAACCACCACTATTCACAAAACAAGTGAACCCCCACATATGCCACATAACACATTCAACTCATCACCCATGCCACCTCAAAAGATGTATGTTTGACTACCTAATCCGCAAGATGATCTTTCCTCATTAGTCAAAATACTCTCACAAAAAATAAAAGAAATTAAAGTAGGAAAGATGAAAAAATCATATGCCCAATGAGATTTGTGCCTATATCCCTTTGATAGGAACATTGACATGGTCTCATTCCCACCTAGATTTGAGATGCCAAAATTCGATAAATATAGAGGAAAAGGAAATCCAAAAGACCACATCAAAGAGTTATATGTGTCGTGCATGGAAGTAGCTTACAATGATTCCTATCTAATGCGAATTTTTCCATGAAGCCTGGTTGTCCTCACAATTGACTAGATCTCTTGTTTACCTCTTTGAATCCAAAAATTCCAAGACATCATAATTCTATTTGTGGATCACTTATCCTTGAATCTAGATATGGATGTAAGCTTGGAGGAGTTGTATGACTTAAAACAAGCTAGAGGAGAATTATTTGAAACCTTATTATAGTTATGGAGAAACAGAGCCAACAAAAGCAAGTGGTCTATGCTTGAAGAACAACAAATAGGAACCATCGTTGCTAACCTTGACGGAGAATTTTCCTTCCAATAAAAAATGCAATGTGTCACAATGTATGATCAACTTATCCCTAAGGATCTTAACATAGAGAGAGCTCTCATAGCACAAGGGAACACACCAATATATAGGGATAATCATCTAGAAACAAGCTATAACAACAAGCCCCACACTTGGGCTAAGAACAAATTTTTTACCAACGATGGTGTCATCGATGCCAAGATAGTTATCAGTGCTCCAAAAAAACATACACCAACCAACATACCCACAACCCAACATACATTAATCAACCTATCAATAGAATGCACCACAACCAAACACACCACGACAACAACAAAATAATCAAATAGAAATAACACAAATGCTCATAGAGGACCATGCCCAAGGAATAATTTCCCATGGAAACGAAAATATACACCATTGGGGAAACCTATTGAATCTATCCTGAAAAATTTAGTGCAATCAAATCTCATCACGCTCCCTATTTATGAGAATTACCAAGAGCCTCAAGTTAAAGCACCATGGTGTAATGGGAAGAACCTTTGTGATTTCCATAAAATGAAGAGACATACGATAACTACTTGCATGAAACTGAAGAACCTCATTCAAGACCTCATAGTGAATGGGGATATAACTATTCAAAAAACAAGTAGGGAACCAAGATTTAAAAATATACACAAATCCCATGCCTAATAATAACAAGGGAAAAAAATGACAAAGGAATGGACTATACAAAATTAAATCCTATCTAGAATAATGTTGTAGCATCATTAGACGAGGTCATATTAGTGATCAATATCAAAGGGGCTAATGTAGAGTGTAGAGACACCACACATAGAGGCATAGTCACTATCTAAGAACCATCACCACCACCTAGGGCACCACCTACTATTGAAAAATATAGTCCAAGTGGCTATAGTTTCATAGAATAGCTAAAGAAAACCTTTTCCAAAATCTATGTCTTAGAGTTGCTGAAGATATCACCTATTCATAGGGATATTTAGAAAAGGATTTTTCCACATCCACCATTCCCAATGACATTGATGTGAATAAATTCCAATCTATGATTGTACATACCACCATACCTCGTCTTCTCAGATTCTTTTAACATGTCCTCCCAACACAACCATCTCTCAATTACACACTACATATTGAGGTCTTGGTTCACAAGAACAAGGTTAAGATAGTCTTGGTGGATGGAGGTGTAGGATTAAATATTTGTACCTTTCAGCTAATCAAGAATATAGGATTCTCCAAAGATGTTATTGAGAAAGGAAAAGGTATCACTATCAGAACATATGACGATTGAGAACGGGTGTCTCAAGGCATGATCCAACTTCTGATCCAAGTGGGACAAGCCATTATAGAAACCACATGCCAAGTCCTTGACCTTGAGCTTCCCTATAACATTCTCTTAGGGCATCCATGGATCCATGAGATGTAATTCATTTCATCAACCTATCATCAATGTGTCAAATTCCCTTACCAAAATAAGGAAGTAGTGATCCATGGCGACCTTAAACCATTCTGCTATTGCAATAACTTGGAAGCCAAGTATTAAAAAATCACACAAGTTCCCAAGAATGATGAAGGGCCATCACCCTTCTCCTTTGTTAACCCATCTACCTTAGCCTCCACATTAGAGACAAAGACACCCCTCATTCAGAATATCCAAGAAATGAAAGTAGTAGTCAGAGATGGCAGTTGTGGAGATTATAAATTAAAGAAGGATGCATTTATGTTAGGAGAGTTACAAAAATCTCCTAAATCTCATGGAAAACTACAACCCGTTGATAGCACATCCAAAAAATTCATAGCAGCACCTACCACTTTCAAAAAGTGAGGAGATTTGAGCAAAGAGGTTGTGGATGAAGAAGACATATCAAGCTTTCTATATCAAGATAATATACCCACACTCACTCTTCCAATAGAAGAATACAACAAGGGTCTACAACTAATGTTTAGGTGGGGTTATAATAAGAATGAAAAGCTAGGGGAAAATGACAACGGCTTGTTTGAACACATTATTCCTAATAAATTCCTAAAGAATCTTGGCTTAGGATGTACCCCTAGGAAGGCGACCATTCTTGGAAAGTGTGCTCTTGTTAAAATAGTCAAAGTTTCCCCTCTATTACCTATATTGCTTAGTAGCCCCCTTGATAATTCTACCTCTGACCTACCAAACCTATTTGAGGATTCAGAATACATTTCATGATAACCACCACATCATTTGAGTCAAGTAACCAAGTCACTGAGCTAAAAATTATCTATCCCCAACTTATAAACTAGGATGAATGAGGACCACCAATCTTGGATTCATTTGAAAATGATGAATCTCTCTCTGAATTTATGGGACTAAGGGATAACATGCCATATGGAGGTCATAAAGCGGGATTCAACATTGAACTAGATACACATGCCTACTATGGGGAAATGATTGAATCTCTCTATCAAAAAATTGAAAATATGAGAGTACCATCTCGATCCCTAAGTGAAAACCACATTGTGGCACTTTGAGATCATAAAATATTCAAAAAAAGGATGCATCTGATGGTGAAAACCTCTCTAAGGCACCAAAGGATGAGGGAATAAATCTTGTGCTTAGTTCTATACATCAGGAGAAGTCAACAATACTTGTAGAGAAGTGTAATCCTATGAATGTAGGAATAGATGAAGCACCACAAATCACCTTCTATGAAAAATAAATTCTAGCTAAGGAACACAAGAACTTAGGAGAATTCCTCACAGAAAAAAAGAAAAAGTTTAGATGGTCATATGTATATATTCCTAGCCTTGATCTTGAAGTGGTCATCCATCATCTAGTATTATATCTAGAGGAAAAGCGAGTAAGACAAAATCTGAGAAAGATGCATCCATAGATAGAATTACTAGTCAAACTGGAACTACAAAAACCCCTCGATGCAAGATTTATCCAACATATTGATTATCCAGAATGGGTTTCCGATCTTGTACCAATTTCCAAGCCCACCAAGGGCATCATAATTTGCACTGACTTTAGAGATTTCAATAAAGTGTTCCCCAAGGATGATTTTCATTTTCTAAACATTGACATGATTACAAATTTGACTATGGGGCATGAGATGTTACCATTGTTGGATGGTTTCTCTAGATACAACAAAATCATGATTACAAAATAATACAAACATAAAATAGCGTTCACATATCCATGGGGTATTTATTGTTAGAATATGATGCCATTTGGGCTAAAGAATGTTGGATCCACCTATAAGAGGGCCATGACATTGATCTTCTACGACATGATCCACAAGACTATAGAAGACTATGTGGATGAAATCTTAGCTAAATCAAGGAAACAACAAGATCACATAGAAAAATTTGGACCAATATTTGATAGACTTGAAGAGTACAAGGTATGGTTGAAACCAAATAAGTGTGTCGGTGTGACCTCAGGAAAGCTATTGGGCTACATTGTGTCATTACGAGTAATTGAGATAGATCTAGTGAATATTAAGGAAATTATAGATATAGAAGAACCACATACATTAAAATATATGTGAGGTGTACAAGGAAGATACAATCCATCATAAGGTTCATAGCCTAGCTAGCGGACAAGACTATACCCTATTCTCTTATACTGCACAAGGGGGTGACATTAAAATGGGATGAGAAATGTGATGGGGCATTCAAAAAAATCAAGGAGTATCTACTAACACCACCCGTCCTAATTCCACCAATACTAAACAAGCCTTTGATGCTGTACATCTCAGCTATAGTAGTGACTCTCATTTCTCTTCTTGCTCAGCATTATGAAATGGGAAAAGAAAGGGAAAATTACTATATTAGTAAGAATTTAGTGGGACATGAGCTAAATTACATACTCATTGAGAAGGTTGGCCTCATAGCTATATTACACTCACAAAAATTAGGCACTACATGCTCAACTATCAGATAAAGCTCATTGCCAAAATAGATCCATTAAAATATCTACTATCCAAGGAAACTCTCATGGGATGGATGGCTAAGTGGGTGATGATCCTAACAGAATTTGACATAGAATATGTGGAAAGGAAACCCATCAAATGAAAAGTCATTGTAGATTAGCTCACCGAGGCACCCATATATGCGAAGAATCCCCTAGTATTAGAATTTCCAGATGAGTCAACATTCCTCCTAAATATGGAAAATCATTGGAAAATATATTTTAATAGTTCCTACACACAACATGTTTTAGGATAAGGCATCTTTTTTATAACCCCACAATGAGATTACATTCTAAAATCATATCCGTTATCCTTCCCATGTACCAATAATATTTTAGAATATGAGGCTCTTATCATACGACTCAAAATAGTGGTACAATGGCAGATACTTGCACTAAAAGTGTATGGGGATTCATAGTTTTAATCATCAATAAAATTAATTACCAGTATCAAACAAATGATGACAAGCTCATTCCCTCCAAGAAGTTGATAGAAGATCTCAAGGAGTTCTTCATTGATATAATATTTGAGAAAGTACCTTGAATGAATAACATAGTAGTAGGTGCTATGGCAACAATTGGGTCATAGCTAGATATCCCAAAGAACACCCATCAATGTGAGCTCCTAGTTGAGTAGCTTCTCATCCCAACTTTTGAGGTACTATAATCTAAGCTTGTGTGTGAAATGTTTGGTCCCAAGGATCCCTAGTATCATGACATATTCACCTACCTATAAAAAGGAATCCTCCTAGATGAAATCACCTCGAACCTAAAGAAAACCTTTATTAAAAATTCCTCTCATTTTGTTATCCTAGGAGAATTCCTTTACTGTAGAAGTATTGAGGGAACACTATTATGATGCCTTAACCTTGAGGGAGCTTTGACTACCCTGATAGAGGTACATGAAGGTACTTGTGGATCACATTAGTGGTATGACCTTAGCCAAGAAACTATTGAGGATAGGGTACTATTGGCCTACCATGGAGAGAGATCGCCAGTATGTGAAGAAATTTATGCAGTGTCAATAGCATGGGGACCACATCCTTGCTTTGGCTCAAGAAATTTAACCCATCTTTAAAAATTATCCTTTCTCATAGTGGGGACCCAAAATCATAGGAAATATTACACCTATCTCATCCAAAAACCTTAAGTTTATCATTATCTCCACAAAGTACTTTATGCGATGGGTGGAGGCAATTCCTATGACCTATATCATAGGAAAGTAGATCTACAAGTTCATACTAAACTACATCATTTTCTGCTAAAGTGTTCCACAAGCCCTTATCTCAGATAATGGAACACCTTTCCAAAAATAGGATGTCCATGAGTTGTGCCAAAGATTCAATATCCAACACTGGTTGTCCATGACCTATTACCCCTAGGTGAATGACCAAGCTAAGGCTTCAAATTAAACCATCTTGGAAGTCCTTAAAAATATAGTCAATGAAGTTAGTTGCGAATAGAATTTATAGTTAAACCCTACCTTATGGGCCTATAAAACAAATATTTGCCTTCCTACAGGTGCTACACCCTATTCCCTAGTATATGGATCCAAAGCTATCGTACCTATTTAGGTCGAGCTCCCATCCCTAAGAATATCCTTGTATAATCTTATCACCGATGAAGAATACAAGGTGTTATAGTTGAATGACCTAGAACAACTAGATGAGTGGTGTTTAGATGCTTTGAATAAATTATAGGTTTATCAAAACAACCTTAAGAGGAGCTACAACAAGAAAATAAAAAGTATGTCCTTCCAGGTTGGAAAGCTCATGCTGAAGGAGAATTAAAAGAATGTACCTAATCCAGAAAGCAAGAGAAAATATGAACCCAATTGGTGGGGACCCTTCATCATAATATCAAGTTACAAATCAAGAGCATATAAATTATCCAAACCTAAAGGAGAATCCTTGCAGGAGCCCATCAAAAGCTCTCATCTCAAAAAGCTTTATGCCCAGGCTTGTAAGGTGTAAATCGAAAAATGAAAAAAATAAAAAAAATAACAAAATCCAAAAAAAACTGAAAAAGGATTGGAAATAGTAAAGATAAAAAAATTTCCTTTAGTGAAAACCACTTAGGTGGATCTTTAGGCAAGTACCTTGGTGAAACCTAGTAATCAAGAACCTTATGTAAATAAGCATTATCCATCCATCATCAATTATTTATCTTGTTTTGTATCGCTTTCCATTGCATTCATCCCATTCATTCCATCACCCATCCATGTCTATATCATAGCTAGTTATTGCATAAATATCATGTTCCCCTTTAATACTATTCGACAGATTACTAAGGTTAGGATGCCATATCTTTATCCAGGTAGTTTATCACATCACGCTAGGGACATTTGTCTATACTTACTTTGGATCGGGTTCGTGTATATTCTTAATGATATTTCATAACATCAGAAAATACAAAAACACATACAAAATCCCTAAAAATCCCAAAACATTCATAAAATTAGAAAATCCAAAAACATTTAGAAAATTGTAAAGTCAAAATCCAAAAACATCCAAATCATATCAAAATTCAAAAACAAGTCAAAATAAAAAAAGGTTAAGAACATAGTTGTCAAACTATGACGCTTTTGAATGTATAACATAGGCAAGGCTAATATTTTATCAACCCTCAAGGCCCCTAGGATAGGTCCTTTAGGTGTCCATCATATTAAACTCCCAATCCATCAATACATGTTCATATTTCATCAATAAATAGGTATGTTTTAGTCAAACTATGTGGTCTCTGCATGTAAAACATAGGAAAGGCTAATCTTTGATTAGTCCCCAGGCCCCTAGGATAGTCTTTTAGGTTTGGTTCTTGGTCCAAATCTTAGAAAACACCAAAACATTTGAAAATTTGAAAAAATCAAAATATTTTTAAAACAACTCAAAAAATCCAAAAATAGCCTCAAAATATTGCGAAAATACTGGAAAAACATTGAAATATTCCAAAAAACTAAAAACCACCCATCCCATTTCGCTTTCACTTCAATTAATCTTCCATCCATAATAACTTGATCGCCATCTTCAAACTTTGGCAACACAAATGGAAAGAAGTATATAAAATTTATAAAGTGTAGACTTAAATGTCAAGGTATTGAGTCTAGGTTTGTAGGTAAGCAAGTTTTTTAACTATTTCTATCAATAGCTCATCAACTAGTTAGTTCTATAATCATCTAATAATCATGTCCTATGATGCATCCTTCCTATAATGGACAAAAATATTAGACATCACCATAGTTTAAGTCTTGGCTAGAGGTATAAAGAACATTAACTTTTTTATTTGCTTGATCTTTTCTTATGATTTATCTTATTGCACCCATTCCAATGACCTCTCCTTGGTGTCTATCAAAATTATTTAGAGATAAAGGAATAGGGAATGGATATTTATCTTTCATTTATTGTGCTTGTTGGATGTTCTTGTAAAATAACCTAGGTGAATAACTTCTTTGTTAGATGTGTATGGGAGGTGTTTTGGATAGCTTGTTGACTATGAAATTAGGAGGTTATGCCTTTTGGGTATGTGCAAGATCATGATGGGCCAAAAAGTGGCGATATGTAAGCCATATGATGGCCCATGTGGCTGATGACATTTTTTCACCCCAAATTGATGAAATGAAAAGGTTTTTTAGAGGAGATTATCAACTTTCCACCAATATAAATTATGCTTTACTTTGAATTTAATAAATAATTATTATTCATTTTCTATTAGAATTATGAATAAAGTCCTGATTGATAGGCTGATTGAAAAACATCTATAACTCTCAAATGGTATAACATTTTTTGAATCTGAAACATGTGTCACATTCTATGCTTCACATACTATATAATTAAAAATAAATAAAATATGAATTTCATGATTTTTTTACCAAGTTAAGGTGGTTAGACAGACAAGCATTTATATTTTTTAAAAGTTGTAATAAAAATATCATAATTAATAATTTACTTGGAAAAAAATTATAAAAAAATATGCATCACATCAGGACATGAGTCCTCTACTTATATCTAAAAGCTTATAAAATAATATTATCATTTTATTGTGGTTAGGGTGGTCAGACAGACACCTACTTCTTATTTTTACCTTGAAATTTAAATACTACTGCATTGAAATTTCAAATTTTCACCAAATAAATTTGTTTTTTTAAAATAAGGTCTAGTAGTTTAGAAACTAAATTCAATTTGCTAAAGATTCTCTTTTTACATTTTTTTGAAATAATATAGATAACTTATTCAAATATTTACGTCAAGTTGTCTAACACTGATTTTTTGTCTTTTTATTGTCACTTAAGGGCCTATTTTTTTCATGATGATCCTACACATACCCTTCTATTTTTTTGGTCTGAGATGTTTGAAGCTTTTGAAGTGCATCCTAGCAACATGTGAACAAGGATACTCTTATCTATTTTGTGAGTCAAAGTCCATTGCACTAGATATAATTCCATCCTAGTTGTCTATACCTTGATGCACCATATATTTGTGTTTTATCAAACATAAGGAAAATTGTGTCATTCGTGTCCTAACCCCTAGATAATAAAATCATCATAACTCATCACCATATCTAATAAAGTCTCGATGACTCATGGACTTGTTGGAATTTTGTATCTTCTCGAAATCAAGCATTGTTCCCTCTTATTTTTCTATCTTCTTTCCACGCTAACATGCTATCATGACATTCAAAAATAATAATCATGCATTCATCCTACATCCAAAAATCATCAGCATGCACACATCTTGCATAATTATAGCATATTTTCATAATGGGAAACACAATCCATTGCATCATCGTTATCATTTAAGTTATTTACGATAATATAGATTTGTTATTCTAAGTATCTTAATCCATCCATTGCATCATCATTATAATTTAAGTTGTTTAGGATAATATAGACTTGTTATTCTAAGCATCTTAGTCCATCCATTGCATCATCATTATCATTTAGGTTATTTAAAATAATATAGATTATTTGTTATTCTAAGCATCTTAATCCATCCATTGCATTGTCATTATCATTTAGGTTATTTAGAATAATATAGATTTGTTATTCTAAGCATCTTATCACATTACATAATCATCCATAACATCCATCTCATGAACATATAAATATAGAGATTATTCAAAACATCATCATATCACAATATACAAAAAAAAAATTCATCTATATATACAACCTGCATCATTATGACATATTATATAGAAAATATACTCAAAAGGAATGTAAAAAATCCATCACATTTACATCCATGTCATGTCATACATCATATATATCCATCAACATCACATCATGAATCATACACATCACATCGTAGGCATAGATAAAAGTACACATATCATATGCATCCATATATATGTATACACCCTGAAATAAAAAAGACATCACATCATAAACATTGCCTCAGAGCTTTCTCATATATATCACAAAAATTGAATGTCATGATACAAATCAGATTTAATGTTTAATATCATCAAACTATTATACAAGAGGCTATCAAAAATCATCCAATGAATATATATACATCAACAATCATGTTGTACATCTAAAAAGTGTCTATAATATGGGCTTTCTATCCATGGCTCTGATGATCCTCCTGATGGGAACTAGACCAATGTTGACTAATGGATGGGGGACTATGGGATCCACTCAATGCCACACTACTCATCTATGGAATTTTGGGCTATCAGAGATATTGCAGGCACTGCTTGTGTTACAATTTTTTTGTAGTAGGAGACCTCCTACATGGCCATCCCATACATCTTTATTGGGACCATCACTCCCAACTGTCCCTATGCATGTTGTGCAAAAACCTCCAACTATTTCCTGCACCATGTCTCCTAGGCTAGGGCTATATCAAAATCATGTATCATTTATCTCTCATGATCCCTATCCCTCGTGATAACATATAACGACTATTGGGCATGATCTCTCTCTAAAGTAACAACCTAGAGTTGGGCTATCCACTATTGAACTTGTGTTGATAGGGTTGTGATATGCACATCCCATGGATTGAGACCCATTGTTGGTTGTTGTGGTGGTCGCTTCCCTATTATTTGTACCAAGGGAGACTCTTGATCCTATCTCAGTTGCTCCTACCACTTCTCATCCTGTCATTAATCACCTTTCCTTTGCTAGTCTGGCTGATGCCCATCATGCCTGCCATGGGGTGGCTACTGGTGTTGTCCTAACTATGGACCCCTCTATCATCCTCTCCCCAGAACCTATACAAAATTTAGATCTATCAACCATATTAGGGCATGGGCCTACCAATACACATCAAATACAATTGTCATGCCTACATCTTGAGTCCCATCAAAGTATACACATGGCTGTGGTACCAACTATCTGAACTCATCAACAAAAACCTAGGGAGAGATCTATTATCCCCATACGACCTCTCTCAAAGTCCTCCAAAATATGGCTTTATACCCATCCTAGGGTGCATATTTCACCTCTCTAAACTTCCTCACTACTCGATCAGGGAGCTAGCGCTCTATTATTTGGTGCTCTCGCCCTTGCATGTATCTAGTTTGATCAGTGTAAAATAGCTGCTAGTCATTATCGAACCATTAGTAGGCCTAGATGAATGGCCTCCACCAAAACACTATCATCTCGTCTATCAACTGCCTCTAGTTTGGGATCCATGTGATGCTGGTGTGTTGTAGGGTGGTCATCACCCTGTATCTATGGGTATGTGCAGGATTGTTATGGAAAAAATGGGAACTTAAGTGTTGATGAAAATTCAAAAAATAAGAGTTGGGTAACTTGATGTAAAAATTTGAATAAGTTATCTATATTATTTCAAAAATATGTAAGAATAGAATCTGAAGAAAATTGAATGTAATTTCTAAACTGATAGGTTTATTTTTTTTTTAAATCTATTTGGTGAAAATTTGAAATTTCAATGCAATAGTACTTCAATTTCAGCGAAACAATTAGCAGTAGGTGTTTGTCTGACCACCCTAACCTCAATAAAATGATAATATTTTTTTATAATATTTTATATATAAGTAGAGGAATCATGTGCTGATGCGATGCATAATTTTTTATAATTTTTTTCCAATTAAATAATTAATTATGAATTTTTTATTACAACTTTTAAAATATAAAAATGGCATGTCTGACCATCTTAACTTGGTCAAAATTTCACGAAATTCATTTTTTTTGTTTAATCCTATAATAAGTGAAGCATAGAATGTGACACATGTTTCAGATTCAAAAAATGTGATACCATTTGAAATCTATAGATGTTTTTCAATCAACCTATCAATCAAGACTTTAGTCATAATTCAAATAGAAAATGAATAATAATTATTTAGTAAATTCAAAGTAAAAAATAATTTATATTGGTGGAAAGACAAGAATCTCCTTTAAAACCCCTTTTCATTTCATCAATTTTGGGTAAAAAATGTCATCAGCCACATGGGCCATCATATCACTTACATATCACCACTTTTTGGCCCATCATGATCTTGCACATACCCCTAGATACTACAGGCTCATTACGGTCTATGTCAGAAAGTGTGATAATAGATGTAATATTGCAATATGCTCATTAGACCAAATATGGAGCAATGTCACCTTGGCTCCTATAATGTGTGCACCATAGTATACTACCTAATGCATGTCATGGTAAAGAGAGGAAAAACCCACAAGGACCCAAGAATATACTATTATATCCTCCATCATACACACCCAGACTATGCCCTAGCCAACACTGAATCCTCTAGATCACTGATCGGGTACAAAGACCTCTAAAATCAATGCTCCCAAAAATAATGTCAAGTCTAGGGAAATCGCCTCATAGTCATGTAGGTCAATCTAGCCACTATCAAGCTCATACTCGTGTACACCAAGCACCTAAAAGATGGCATTGCCTCTATCCTTTCTGTCGTAAATAATCCTCTCCCCATGCATAGGGATTTATAGAATCTGCCACATCCTCGGGAGTCAATTTTTCCTCTCTAGTGGGGAGGTGAAATGCATATGTATCATTACGCCACCACTCAACCAGAGCTATCATCATCACCAAGTGAGTATGAATCACTAACATGCGTTCTACGAACCTAAAACCAATGGCACCTATGAAAAACATGGCCTCATCCATCAAACCTCTCTCTCCATGAAGTATTCAACACCAATGCTCCTTGGACATTAGAAGGAAAAAAACCTCTTGCACCCATGAAGCGCAACACATCAATTTTTTTGAAAAATGATCAAAATAACCAAAGTCTAGACAATATCAATGCAAAAGCAACTATGTTTTCGACAATGATGCTTTATCTTTTTGACAATGGTGATGCTATAAGAAAAATTAGTTCAATTTCACAAAGGTAGATCAACATTTTTGGGTGGGGCTATACCTCAATCAATTCGTACGATGCTATATGATAAAGGAGGGTCAAAATTCAAAAGCAATGCCCTACCTAAATCAGACCGCACGATGCAATCTTACAAAGGTGAGATGACATATTTTGCATGATGGCATATCAAAATCATGCCCTATGATGCTATCACTCAAGGGTGACATTATAGCATCAATAGACATGTCGACTAGAGTAAATGTGGCACAATACAACACTGCTTTTGACTAACACTTTTGAACCCTAAAAATAAAGAAAAAACATGAAAAATGAGAAAAGTCTCGATTCACGTACTAGGGGTTCTACATTTGGAGGTCATCGATACTCATGAAATCTATCTATGTGATGTTTGGGGAGCACATGACTATCCATATCATTAGAGACTCAAAGAAAAATCACAAGAATTCTCTAAAGGCAAGTGAACAAATGAATTGAAAATGACCCTTGCACTCCTATTTAAGCATGAAAATTAGGGTTGTTCCCTAATTAAGCTGGTAAATTGTGACTTTTAATCTTGTTGATCAAATATCGAGCCATGCAACCTCTTTTAAGCATTTTTTAAGCATCTTGAGCTTGTTTTTCTGTCCATTATCCTATTTTCTACAACTAAACCTTTATTAAATTGTTGTCACAAGATCGACCTAAAATTGAAATTTTTTGCCTGATCTCTTGAGGGGGCAATGTTGCAGCATAATTCCTTCAACTGGGGCAATAGTGGAGCATCAAAAAAATCAAGATTTTTTTGAATTTTTGATCTTGGCAACAGAGTTGATTTTGAAAGTGTTAGTCTTTGAACAAATGTAATAGGTACCTCGCTTGAAAGAGGGGAAAATATAGACACTTAAATAGTCCTTATTGGTATTACACATCTAAATATGATTGTTAACATCATTTCCTCATAAATCACTTTTGACTAATTATTTAATTAAATAGTCTATATTATTTAATTAAATTCATCATTTTCTTCTATTAATCAGATAATTAATTTTATTGGATTAATTAACCCCCTTTCTTACTAATTCTTATCTCATTTAATTAAATAATGAAAATCATTTAAGTAAAACCTTTATGTCTTCTTATTTGATTGAATAAATCTAATTATTTAATTATATGTAACATTCATCCAAAACCCCTAACCCACCTAAGATTAATTAATTCTGGATTAATTGACATTAAATCACCCACTAATCTTCATTAGCCAATGCTCTATCTTTTAATCCCACCAACGTTAAATAAACCTATGATTTACTAACCCCACTTGCACATGAAATTTGTCTTTAAATTAATTAAATGGGCTATTTACCCTCACAAATGAATTTTCTCCTTGAATATTCTCCTAATAACTCCTCCATTTGACCTTCCCCCCCAAATATTAAAAGCCTCTTACAAGGGTATTTAATACTCTTACAAGATTCGCCTTTCTCTTACAAAAGGTTTTAAATGGCCTCTTACATTCAATGTTGTCTCTTAAATCCACACCCACATTCCTTAAATAACCTCTTACACCCCTCTTACACAAGACACATATGCATTAACTCTATCTTACATCTCTTTTCCCAAGATGTGCACACACTTTTGTGACACACATATCGCTATTGATTCTCTTAGCCTTGTAACACTTTTTACAAGGCTATTGATCCTCATTTTAGTCCCACATTACCTAATTTCACCTCTTCTTCCAACCTTTGAGTCCTATAAATAGAAGGATATCTTATGAAGAATGGATCCATCATCTCATGCAAATTTATGCTACACATTTTCATCCACAATCACATACTTTCTTCATCATTTTGGCTTAGATTTATCACCATTTGGAATCAAAATCACCACATTTATGCACACATCATGGAGATTTTCCACTAAGGGATTGGTAAAGGGATAATTTCCACATCAAATTGGTACCAATCCACCTATGGGATGAGTTTTCAAGTTACTTAGTTTAGTTTCATTCACATATTTCATGCTTTTACATTTTCTTATTGTGATTATTTCATGCTTTGTGATTTCAAGTATTTCATGGGGAATGTGATTTATATATGCTAATATGACTAATCCTTGTGTGTTTTTACATGTTTAGCATTGATACAAAGTTGCATTCACAAGAGAGAAAAATTGCAAAAGTTGTCAAAGTTGTAAAGAAAGTTGTCAAATCATAAAAAATGAGCTACAGGATTTATTTTCAGGTGTCCAAGAGTTCCCGACTAGAATCTTGGAGTGCAAACATTGAAGAAAAAAATGCAAAAAACTATTTTTCCATAGCCTTAGCCAGCACTCATTCACCATAAGGTGAAGGAGTACTTAGCGAGGTTTGATAAAGCACTTTTTGCAACAGGTACACAAAATTTGACCATCTCTAAACTTGCCTTTTTACTGGTATTTGGGCTAGTTTTAATCTATGTAACTCATTTACACATTGTAGCACACACATTGAATGGAATATAGAAGAATTGAAATAGGTTTGTCACTTGATTTCATTTTGGTGAACTTACCTTTTCATTTTTTTCTATGTTTCATTATGGTGAACCAGACCTTTTGAGTATTGTAGTTTTCAGATTTTGGAGTCCTTTTAATCTTAGATTTAGATCTTGCATTCATTTGCATTGGATTAGGTCTCATTTAGGGTGCCTAATTTGCATTCAAATTTTCATTGCATCTAGGGTTTTAGGACTGCATTGTTTGTGTTCTTTAAGTTTGAAAAATACCAAAAAAATCAGACATCTTGCATACCATTTAGATCATATAAAGTTGCATTTAAAAATTGAAACAAAAATTGCATATCAAACTAGCTATTTTAGGTCATCATTTTCTCACATTTTCAACTTGCATTTCACATTTCATTCTATAGAAAATAAAATTGAAACTTACTGTAACAAACCTAAATTTGAAAACCACTGGAAAATACCTAAAAATCTATATAAAATAGTTTCAAATTCCTAATATAGGGCCCATTAGACATAGGGCGAATGATTCCTTGATCAAGTCATAATCTGCATTTTTTGGGAATTAAAATCTTCATTTGGTACATTTTGCATTTTTTAATTTCAAAATTGCATTTAGAATATTTTATTTTTAGATTGTTCATTGTGTATAATTTTGTTTACAATCTAAAAATTACATTTACACATTACATTTTAGGTCATTGCATTGAACTTCACCCTCTTTCCATTTTGGGTTTGTACACGAAATTTGTGAAATCTTGCAAGAGCTTTACAACTTGGTGTCCTATTGGAAATACTATTGTGAGACATAGTTTGAGGCTCATGCCATCTCAAGATACACAATTCACTATGGATCTTGGGTTTTCTAACTCTCTTTCTAATGGTGTTGATAATAAACCCTCTATGGATCATAGCATACATACCTCATTTCCCAGGACTTCCCTTCCTACAACCAATGTGCATGATGTTAACAAAACCATCCCTACCATGACTAGTTGTACTCAAGATTTGAGGTATACCCAAAGCCAAGGTGGAACTTCAATTCCTCCGATAACACCTGTTTCCATTCCAACATACACTAGTACTCAAGTTACCAAAAAAATTCAACCTACTAGCAATGTCAAGGGTTAATTAGTTATTTCCATAGGGAATCCTTCTAGCTTTGTGCATTCACATACCATATCTCTTAAACCATCGTACCTCACAAATTTACAATTCACTCTTCCTCTGCATACATACACCACTCGACATTACTCCCCTCCACTATACAATGACAAGAATGATGCAATCCTTAACACACTGTTGCAAAGCATGTCATCCCTTCAACAACAAGTAGCAACCCTAATTCAAAACAATAATGGCCAAAATTCACAATACATCAAAACCAACCTGTTATCCCTAGAGATATTGAGAATGCCAATGCCACAAGGTATAGAGGTTCCTAGATTTGAGAAATATGGTGGGAAAAGATATCCTATTAGCCATGTTTCCGCTTATACAAGCCTATGTACTGGTTTTATCTTTCAAGATAAGCTCTTGGTTAATCTATTCCCTAGGTCACTAAAAGACACTACTTTAGAGTGGTTTTCCTCTTTACTAAATAATTCAATTGGTTCATTCAATGAGATTGTTGATGCCTTTTACAACCACTTCCACATTCAAATGGGTCCCAAGATGACCCTCACTGATTTAATGAAATGTAAACAAAAGGATGATGAGACAGTATTTGATTTAATAACGAGATATCAAACGCTTTATTCACAAAAACATTAAGATTCTTAATCACGACATTCAATGAAAATTTATTTCCAATTTACAAAGAAAAATCCAAACCAAACTTGAGATGTTGAAATTCTCATCCATCACACAATTATGTACAACCCTTCATCATTACCAAAATTCAGCTTATAGTCATGATGTGAGAAATCCTCCTAGCAATCTTGAGAAGTTTGCATCTACACCTCAAAATAGTTACCAACCTTTCAAGAAACAAAATAGGGGTTTTTTACAACTTAATTCCCCTTGACCAGATGAAAAAGTTGATAACCAAGTGGATACTATAAAGATGAAAAATTCATATGCCTTTACGGATAGGAATAGAAAACTTACTCCTCTACTCGATACCCTTCATAATATCATGTTGTAGCTCATGGAAAATAATATGCTTTCCTTACCTCTTATTATAGCTCCTAATCCTAATAAAGAATTACCCACAAAGTATACACTGATTTCTTATCGCCATTATCACTGAAAAAATGAACATGATATGAATTATTGTAAGCATCTAAAACATCTTGTGCAAGATCTCATTGATTCTAATAATCTTCTAATTAGAGGTGTGAATGATCAAGGTAATAAGTCTGTAGCTCCTCCCAACCAAAATTTACATATCTTTACAAATCCCATGCAAAAACATACTATATCATTTGTCAGAGCTAGTGAAACAAAGAATGATGTGATGAATGTTGACATAGATGATGAAACTACAAAAGATGAAAAAATAGATGAACTAGTTGAAGTATTGGCATTTATTGAAGCTAAACCTCATAAGGGATCAGCAAAAATACCTCTTGATATTTCTTTCTCACAAAAATAAATACTTAATCATGCACCCAATGTTCCTCTTTACATAGTTGGAAGAATCAATGACAATCCTACTAAGGGTATGTTGATGTGGAGCATGATCAGTTTCCAAGTGGGAGATTTTTGGTATGTGGTGACTGATCATGCTATACTGTACACTCTTCATGCATCCTCATTGGGATGGGGAGTTGTAGCATGGAATTTTTGTGATATTGTAATATGTTTTGCACTAGATAATAAAATCACTGGATGGCTACAGTTTTGTGGATGTAGCCTAGATTGGGCGAACCACGTTAAATTCTATGTGTTGTCTTGTTTTTGCTATAATTTTTTGTGTGTTTTATTTCTCTATTTTACTGATCAAATCTACATTTAACTTGTTAGATATCTTGCTTCTAACCATAAAAAAGGGGATATTAATTGATCCTATTTGTGTAGAGAATGTGATTACTGAACAATTCCTATTTGTGCATAAACTTTATCAAGATACGTATGATAAATCAAAAGCATGGATCAAAATGCATAATGGTTTTTCTTGTCTTTTGATGGGCTTAAATCTCCCTCTAAAATTTGGACCGAAAATATTAAGTGTCTCATTCACCATCATCCCATCGTTGGACGAATTTTATGTGAAGTTAGGTTATTCATGGCTTCGCTCCATGAATGTCATCTTGTAGGATATGCATAAGCGTTTAAAATTTCCCTTTGGAAATGAGATCTTTAGAATAAATCATAGTGGCCTTACTCTCGTTTCTTCCTATGGGAACTTCTCATTGGATTTCATTTGGCCCAAGCCTGTTGAACCTATTAGACCTTGTGAGACTACCTTTTCAAATCATATCAAAAGTTTAAGCCAAAGTGCATAGTAGAATTATTCCTTAGAAACATGCCACAACCCGTGATTGAGCCACCAATCCTTGATGAAACTATGATTGAATAAAAATACCTTTAAAATATCCAAGAGCAACCTATGAAAAATCATCCTACCATTTCCTATAAGAGACCACGAGATAACTACAAAGAAATCTCATTGTGCCTCTTAAAACCAAACAATTTCACAAAGGAAAAGAGAAGGTGGTTGAGAAACCTCCCTTGGTTCCTTCTATTCCTCCCTTAAAAGAAGAAAATAAACCTATGGTTAACAAACCCGCTCCTACAAAATCACAAATTGACAACAGATTCAAATGAAACCAAAATTCTAGAGAGTGTAGGTGTAGACGTCGTGCTATTACTTGTATGTTACAAACTAAAGAAGAAAAGAGCAACGTAGAAAATAAAAATCTGAACTTTCCTAAAGTAATGCATGATGATTTGATACCCTTGTTGCAATGTAAATAAGAACCTTCTAGAGACATTATCATTTGACCTCCTATTGTGATTAATTTAGATGATGTTATTGATATTAAAAATATTAATGAACAAGTGCATAATGAGTTGAATTCATTTTTTTCCTCTTCTATGAGCTTAAGTAAAAATCTCCTAAAAAGTGTGTTGAACTTGGTTCTTCCCCTAGTTTGGTACTTGTCGTTGTCCCTTTGGCTAGTTTCTCGCCTTCTATATATACTAATCAAGATTGGGATATAGACGACTTACTATAGGTTGAATTACATGTTCCTTATTAGTGTTTCTCTTTCCTTTTCATGTTTCTTTATGTGATTTCATGCGCGCAATATAATCCCCTGTACTGTGTTGTTTGATCTCTCTCTCTCTCTCTCTCTTTGTCCATTCCTCTATTTGTATCTACATTCTTCTATATGTCATAAAAAATTTAACCTTTTTGTTTGTCGCGTGTTTTTCTTTTGGGGATGATGCAAGGCACTCTTGACATTTAGGTCTCTTCCATGTTGACCCAAAAGTATTTTTCTTTGTTTTTGTTCTTTATGTGTCATTCTTCCAATTCTATGAGTATTTGGGGAATGACAATGTTTTTGAGCTCTATAACAACATTGTAGCAAAGATATATTAACCTCAAATCCATAGATCCCTTATGTATTTTTTGGGCA
Organism: Sequoiadendron giganteum; assembly: GCA_007115665.2. Lineage (NCBI taxonomy): Eukaryota > Viridiplantae > Streptophyta > Pinopsida > Cupressales > Cupressaceae > Sequoiadendron > Sequoiadendron giganteum. Next base: position 941,459,286 of record CM021100.1, on the reverse strand, counting down.
AACCCTTCCCTCCTTTTTCATGACGTAGCTTTATTTTGGAAACATATAACTTGGCATATGGATTTCCAAGTAAGATCTCATGTCTTAGGATTAAACATTGTCTACTTTAAAGCAACTGTCATAGCAATTGTGTTAGCAACCACTTTAAAGTTGAGGTATACATTGATAATATCTTTCGACATTTTTCATGTTTCATGGTGTGATTTTCTTTTTTCTTGTGATGTGCCCTTTCCTTGGTGGTGTCATTGGGTTTGATGTCCTCCAAGAGTGTGATATTTCTTATTGTACAAATTTCCTCTTAGTGGTGATGTGACACATTGTATTCCCTAAGTCATGAAAATTTTACTCTTGACTTGTCCTCTCTTGGAGACATTATGCACGATGTTCCCTAGGAAGAAGACCTTACACGAATGAAGCAAAATCCCTTTGAACAAAAAAAACTTTTAGTAGCATTATTAACATAACGCAACTTGTTAGCCTTGTGAGGCTCAAACCCTAATAAAGGCCACCAAGCATGACACACCTTGATTTCCTGTGGATCCTTACCCTTGTTTAGAGATGTTTGGAATAACATACCTTGTTAAGCCATATGGAGCTCGAACCTCGAATTCAAGGCCACCTAGCATAACACACCTTGCTTGCATGTGGAGCCTTTCCTACCATTGTGGTGCCCTATTGAGTTTGTTAGGAGGCTGGATTTAATATGGTATGGGAGCCTAATATGATTCTCTCATATGCCACCCTATTGGAAGTCTCATCTAGTGGATATCATAGCATTCTACTACCTCAGAGTGAGTGAAAATTGATAGCTTAAATGTGTTCCACATTGTGTTGGAAAGTCTAGGCTTGATCTTCTTGGTCTTTGATGTTGTATGATTTTGTATATTTTTCATTGTTTCATGCATAAGTGTCTTGAATGTATACTTTAGCGTGAGTTTGACATGGGATCATACTCTCACTAAAGTGAGAGAAAAATGTAGTAACAAAAAAAGTATCCCTTTTTCCTTAATTTGGGAATAATTAATAATAAAATGACCCTAATGTTGCCTTAATTTAGTGTTGTAATGTGTCTTATATATTCAGATTAAGTTTACGACTCTTTTAAACTAAATGGACTTAATGTGCCTTATTTAAGGTGTTGTAGACTATATCTCCTCACTTTCACATTAATCTAGGGCTTTATAAATTAATTGAGCTTAATTCTCCTTAATTGGCCCCTTTAATTCAAATCCAAGTGTAATTATTTGCAAATTTTGAGGGATAAAACCCAACATTTATAAATTCAATTATGCAACATTTAATTTTAGAAGGTGTGTGTGCTAGGTTAGTGGCCTAGGACCCATTCACCACCTAGAAAATGGGTCCTCACTACATCCTAAGACCATATTTTTACATAAAATTTCACCTTGTCTAAAGTGTGTCCTAGGTAAGTGGCCTAGGACCCATTCAACACATGGAAAATGGGTCCTCACTTAGACCTAGGACCCCTCCTTGAAATATGTTTTTGGTGGTAATTTAACGATTTCAAATTCAAGATTTTATGTCGGCTTCTGATATTTGAACTTTGGGAATTAATGATATGTATAAATACAAGGATTTTTCACTTAAATTTACCTATAATTTTTATGTAATCATCCTACTATAAAACTTATGATCAAGAGAGAATTCAAGAAAAATTTCAAGGCATTCAAGGGTAGATTTCTATAAGATTATTGTAGTAGTCAAGATTCCAATTGTCATGTCAAATATGGATTGCATCATGCATGTTGTTTGAGCTAATGTCTTGATGTAGCATTCAAGATCAAGTCAAGCATATTCAAAGGAAGTTTTTCTTATCAAAGTTTATGATCAAGATCTACATTCATTAAGGCCACTTCATGCTACTTTACAAATTTATCCAAGGTTCAGTTAAGGTGTGGTGAGTTGTGACATTACATTTTTTTATTCATCATTCCTTTCATGTTTCATTTCATTACAAGGTTTAATTACCAAAATAGGGTTTGACCAAGGCAAATCCCTATTCCCTAATAAACAACATTTTTCTCCTCTTTGATGTGTGACTGTAGGTTTTAGGTTGAAGATAATTTGGAGAGAAAAATTGCAAAAGTTGTCAAAGTTATCAAAGTTGCAAATAAAGTTGTCAAATCACAAAAAAGGAGCTATAGGATTTATTTATGAGTTTTCGATAGTGCCTGACTAGAATCTGGGAGTACAAACATTGAAGAACAAAACGCGAAAACCATTTTCCAAAGCCAGGACCCATTCACCATAGGGCGAATGAGTCATAAGTGAGGTTCAAAAAATAAATTTTTGCAATAGGTACACAACATTTGACTCTCTCTAAACCTTCCTTTCTATTGGTATTTGGGTTATTTTTAATTTTTGTAACTCATTTACACATTATAACACACATATTGAATGAAATATAGAAGAATTGAAATAGGTTCATTAGTTGATTTCATTTTGGTGAACTTACCCTTCATTTTTTCTATGTTTCACTCTATAATAAAAATTTCAGTAATATAAGGCCTCTGCTATGGACTTCCCATAGAGTGCATTAGATTCTAGACCCTACCCTTGAGCCTGTTCGTACAACTATGCAGTCTTCTCAATCTACTAACCTCCATGTAATCTCTTGTGCAGGTTGTAGTGATAACTGTTGGCTTTGATACCACTCTTGATTTATCTCCTAGCGATACTTATCCCTCTTGATGTGAGTGATATCTCTCTCTTAGAGGGCTTGATCCTTCTCGGTTGTCAATAACTATATATGTGCATCCCTCAAATCTTGACCTTGGTCCTGCTACCATGGAGGTCGTCGTCCTACCTACCATAAGAGTTGTACTAATGGAGGCTAATGTGGAACCTATCCATCATGCTTCCCATCCCTCAGAACCTGTCTATATAATGAGGAAGCTACAAAGTAGTTTATGGTGGTATATTTCAAATTTGTATTGTCTCTGCCTCTACCTTTTCCTTGGCCTAAACCATTACCCCCTATTGGATTTGTTAGTCTTATTGCGGCATGCTGAGCAAAAAAAGAATCATAAGAAAGTGTGGTTATAGGATCATGGGGACCCCCTATATAGGCCAATGGTAGTGGGGAAAGTTGTTTAAAATAATCAACATAAACCTAGGGCACAATTTTCTCTCCCCAAGTCACCTCTCTTGCATTACATGCATAGATCACTTTGTATGCTAGAGGTAGCACATCATGCTATTCACTGAATTGGTGAGCCACACTATTTGGAAGGTATCTCTCGATAATATGGTGGTGATGACCCATGATCCACCTGGTCTATTTGGCATAGAATAACTACTCCTGATCATCAACCTATGGGTAGGCCTTGAGCCAAGGTCTCCATCAAAATACTATCATTCTTTCAATCACTCTCCTTTAGTAAGAAATACTGGTCACCCCTATTTCATGGAGGCTCATCATTGTTTTTGTATCTATAAACCACCAGCTCCTCCTCATCAATATTACACAACATAATAATAGGTTTGATCATGGAAATGTGCTACCACACCTAGACATATAACAAAGTGACACGGGCTGATCAAGTACACCCTCACATATCAACTACCTAGTGCATGTTGTAGTAAAGTGATGCAAGGATAATAGGACCCCAAGTATACATGATCATATCATTGACTATCCCTTGTAGCACCAAACCCCAACCAACACTGAAGCCTCAGCTACATTTGTCTGAAATTAGGATTCCCATAATCAACCTTGTGATGACCAATATCAAATCACTCACATGTCCATAGTGTCAGTGCAAGTCAATCTAGTAGCTTTTGATGCATAATGCATCAACATCTACGAATCAAAAAATGGACTCTCGGCCAAGGTTTGTGTCATAGATAATCCTCTCACCATGAATCAATACTTGAAGGATGCACCAAACATCCTCAAGCATAATGCTCACCTCCTATATCGAAATATGTCTCTGAATGCAATCAATCAACCACTGTGATCATCATCGCCAACTGTGTGTGGATCTCTGGCATGTGGGTAGTAAATCCTAAACCGATAGCTACTAGCAAGAAGTTTTGATCATCCTCGAAATGTGCCAACTACAAAAAACCACTAGGTCTCCTCTCCCATGACTATAAGGGATGGAAGGTCTCCTACACACATCACATGCACATCAAATTTTCTAAAAAATGAAAATTTTCTAAGTTTAAGACCCTAAACCAGCAAGTGTGCCACTTTTTAACAAGTGCATTACATTATAAAATTATCAATTGCACTGCCCTTTTACAAGTGCACAACTAAAAATCAGGTGTGTCACTTTCCACAAATATGTTGCACTGTTTTATTTTGCAACTACATCACCTAAACATAAGTGCACTATTTTTTTTAAGTGTATTGCTCAAGTCAAATTTGCAACTATGCTGCTAATTTGCAAGTGCATGACTACCCTACAAATGCATGCAGGGTTTCACATATGCATCGCTCTACACTTTTATAGGTGTGCTAGTCCAATAAAATGCAAGTGAGTGGGGGTCTATCAAGTGTGTCACACTTTGCCAGTGCATCGTTGGTAGAATAGGTGCACTATTGATCATAACAAGTGCACCAGTGAAATCATAGGACACTTTTTGACCATTTTATACCCACAAAATCAATGCATAAAAAAGTATGAAAGGATTTTTTTTTGAGGTACATACTAGGGGTCTTGCATCGACTAGCAGCTAGAACTCATAGACTTGATCTATGAGGTGTAGGGAAAGCTCATGGTCAAGGATAACTTTAAGAACCCCCCCGCCCCTCCCCCCCCCCCTTAGCAAAGGTGTAAAATTCTAGCGAATATTTCCTTTTATTTGAAAGAAAATATTAATTTTCCTAGCAAATCTTATGCACACTATTAAAAAATTCATAAAATCCTGGCGAATCTTCATGAATAATTGGTAAAAATAGTAATCACAGTGGAAAATCCTAGTGAATAATCACTAAAAATATTAATTACAATGGCGGATCTCTCCTTTAAAAATTTGCATAGTTGGTCGACGCAGTTGCCCCATATATTTTTTGTTTTTTTTAATATTGAAGTAGGGGCCAGAGGGCGACAACCATCGGCAGGGTCAAGGAGCAGCGCCCCTTGTGGGGGTCAAGTGGGCAGAGCCCCCTCGTGGGGTCTAGGGTCAAGTTTCATTTAGTCTTACTTTTCAAGTGAGATTTTTTAAAAACACTTCATCTATGTGTGAACATCATCGGTGGGACACTTAGGGATGTCTCGCCAATACAATGATGATAACGTATGTCATGAACTATTGGCAACAGTGAACGATGTAGATCAAACAGAGATTTGATCAGATGTCTTTCTAGGAGCTTCACACGAATATTGTAGATTCCCTTCATGATTCTCTGGAATTACACAAGTGGTGTACCTATGCCTTGGTGGACCCCACGTGGAGTATGGAAGCTTTATCAGCGTGAGTGAGCATCATTGGTGGGACATTTAGGGATGTCCCGCCAATACAACGATGATGATGTATGTCATGAACTATTGGAAACAATGAATGGTGGAGATCAAACAAAGCTTTGATCAGACGTCTTTCCGAGAGCTTGGTGCAAATATAGTAGATTCCCTTCTTGATTCTCCAGACTACACAATATTAGTGGTGAATACTATTAATATTTTAAAATTTTATTGTATAAACTACTAGTGAATCAGTGCCAATGATGCATCATTTACATGGAAAATTAATTGAGACAATTTATTTTTTTTGTAAAAACCTGGCGATTTGGTCTCTATTTTAGCTTGTACTATTCACCATTTTTGGAGCTCCTGATTTCTATTATTCACCAATTGGTGAAGATTCGCCACTAAAGTTTTCCTTGGTCACGGTCCAGCATTGCATCGCGTGCTCTGAGGTGTCTCTCACATAATCTCTCCAATTCTTAAACTCAAAATGTGCAAATGAATCTAAAAATGACTCCTAGCTCCTATTTAAGCATGAAAATTATGGTTTTTGACCTAATAGAGTTTTTTGAACATAGGGTTTTTCTCTTTTCTCTCCATTTTTGATCTTGGCAGCCTATTTGATGTGTTTTATTAGTGTCCTACAACTTGCTTTTGCATCCTCTTTGCAACTAAACTGAATTTATTTCCCTATCATAATCTTGACCTAAAAATTCATTAATTTATTTTTTTGTGGCACAATGGGGCATCTAGAAAAATCCATGAATTTTAAAATATTTGATCTAAGAATCAACATTGATACTCAAACCTCATCTCATTTGGGGATAGGTGTTAGATTGATGTGGAATGATCAGTCCTTTCCCAATCCCATTGTTGAAGCAATCTTTGAAGTGATGCTTCAATGGATGAAATTGACGTAAAATGGCTAAATTCTCTCAAGGATAGCTCTAAGACTTTCTATAGTGTAATTAATCTCAAGCATTTTTGGATCAATTACTCATGAAATTGAGATTGTTTATAGGATTTTTAGGTGAATCAATGGCTAGGATCAATTTGGTTAATCAAGGGATAGAAATGGACATGAGAGGAACTAAATTGGATCAAGGATCAAATCCATGGATAATATTAAAAGATCACATGGATTGATAAAATTAATCAAATATTGTACTTGATCCAAACAAACAAAAATCTTCAATTTTAGGAGGAATGTGCAAGATATTTCCATGTTAGAGAGAAAATATTTGAATTTTAAATGGATGAATATTATGAGAATATTCCTTTGCAAGTGAGAGAAATTGGAAGAAGATATTAGTCAATTAAATAATTGGAATATTTTTTTATTGTGCAAGATGGGGGAACTTAAAATTTAATTAAACAATTAGCTCATTTAATCAAAAGGGGGATTAATCAAATGAGAGGACTTAAGGAATGTAATTAAATAATTCACATTATTTAATCAAATAGGATGAAAATTAGTATGAAAAGGGTGAATTAACTCAATAATGTTGATTATTCGATTAGTAAATGAAAATGATGAATTTAATCAAATAATTAATATTATTTAATTAAATAGACAAGAGGGGTTGAATCAAGAGGAAAATGGTGTTAGTAAATCAAATTAAATGTATGATATTGTTCAAGACAATTTTAAGTGTCTACTTTTTCCCCTCTTTGAAGTGAGGTACCTTCTACATTGATTCAAAAAACCGACGTTTCTCAAATCAATAGTGTTGCTTAGATAAAAAAATTAAGAATTCATGATATTTTTAGATGGCTCACTGTGCCCTAGTCGAAGGAAAATATGCTATTATACCACCCCCTCTAGAGATCGAGCAAAATTTTTGATTTTTAGGTCAAGATCAAGAAAAGAATATAAAATAAATCTAGCTGCATAGAGGATGCAAAAACAAGCTCCAAGACACTAATAAAACACTTCACATATGCTGTCAAACTCAAAATAAAATAAAATGAGATCCTAGGTTCACACCACTCTATTAGGTCAAAAACCCTAATTTCCATGCTTAAATAAGGTCTAGGAGTCATTTTCTAATTCATTTGCACACTTTGAGTTGTAGAATTGGAGAGATTGTGAGAGAGACCCCTCATAGGACCTAACATAATGGCAAACTGCGAGCTTCCCCTACACCTATTTATTTAGGATTTTTGTCTTAAAAGTTTCTCTCTTTTATTGTTTTCTCTTTTCTCTTTTTCTTTTGACAAAATAACAGTTTTGCAATTAAGTTTTTTTATTTTTTATTCAATTTAATATTTTCAAGAAAAAAATATTTTCAAATTTCATAATTTAAATAAAAATGAAATAATTTGAAATTTATTTTCTCTAATCAATGGCATAATTTCCAACTATAAATAAAATGATTTTAATTAATTCGATATAATTTCCAATGCATTTAAATATCATTTTCTCCTTTAAACAATTTGTTTGATTTCTCAAATACATCAAATAGCATTAAAGTACAATGACATTATCCTTCAAATACAATTAAAATGCAAATAAGAAATAAACACAAATAAGAAATTAAACAATCACCACCAAAATCCCACATTTATGGTTGAGCACACAACATATGTTGACTCTAAAAGCACCATCGATTCAAATCCACACTCACAAACAATCTCACAAAACACATCGCATGTTCTATTCGAGTATGAGAGGGGTTTACTAACAAATTAGGTCCAATGCAAAATGTCTAATATAACCACTACAAGAAAATTAACTTGCTTAGAGAAATTGCCTTGTACTTTTAAAATCAAGTCAAATGACAAATGTACTTGTACCATACATAACAATCAAAGTGATTCACAATCATCTAATAAGATACAATGCCATACCATATAATATCATATTGTACGTAAAAAAAATTACACGATCATCTAATAGAATACAATATCATGCCATAATCACCCATACTTTTATAAATATATATAATATTTCCTTTTCAAAGGAATAATATATATGTCTATTCATCATTTAAAGAAAAACCAAACAAATCTAAAACTAAATGAAAATTGTCATATGTTTTTCAATTTTGTATGATGCACGCCTTAATCGATCAATGGAACAAGCAACCTTCCACTATATCTAATGCGAATGAGGAGGATGGAATATGATTGAAAGGAGCTTGAACTTCAAATGCCTTGTATACATTGACATGGCAAATTTTTAAGGCCTTAAAGTCTTTTTTAACAATAGTTCAATCCTTGTAGTATATCCCTATGTGAGACAAATCATTAGAAGATTCTGCCCACAATATAGTTATAATAATTATCTCTCATTAGAAACACAAGAGGACATAAACTAATGAATACCACGAGTGTAAATAAACTTTCTAGTTGGTTATAATTTAATATATCATATTAATTGTTTGGAATTGAACAGTGTACGATAAGTGGTTTCCGTAACAAGTTCTACAAAGCATAGATAAACTTGCCAGTTGGTAATATTTTAATATTTCATATTAATCAATATAAAATTTAACAGTGTACGGTAAATGCTTTCCGTAGTAAGGTGGACAATGTAATGTTTAAGCAAATTGTTATAGTTCTACGTTATTTTCACAACACCCGAGTTGATAGCTCGATGTCGACGGGAATCTGTGGAGATCATTCGTATAAAAATAGTCAGTAGCAAAAAATTAAATAATATATAAATTCAAGAGAAATAAAACCTTTATCTTAACACCATCTTTACGTAAATTTTATAGTTTTAATGAGAAACTTCTAGGTAATATATATTTTTGAATTAAAAATAAAATAGTCAAATTATTTAAACATTAAGACCTAAAAATCATGTTGGATAGAGGTGAAATAAGGTCAATGATTTTAAATATGTAGAAAATATGTATTAGGGTATTTCAAACATAATTAAATTTGAATTGTAATTTGATAAAATTATTAATCTATAAATGTGTAGTATAATTATATATTTTCAAATGTTATATTTTAGTAGATTTAATATTGTTTTGTCTTGATAGATCTTAAAAGAGATAAAATGATCTTATAAAGTTTGTCAAACTCAAATTAATATAATAAAATATTAGCCCGCACGAGTAGGAAGTTGGCTTGGGCAGTGGGTTTGCTCCCCATTGGTCTCAGGGTTGACTCCACTCTCGGGTTTAAGAGGTAGGACTTCTTGTGGGCGGCGGATCTCACCTGCAAGAGACTAGTCTCGCGCCAACTCGCTCTAGGTACCCAAGATACAGACTATTGGGCCGCTAGGCAATACATGGAAATTTATTAGAAGTTTAAGGTGTTGAGTTTAATTGGTTAAATAATAGAGTTCTTATTATAGAGATTCTAGTTCAAATCCAAAAGTTATATGTAATATGAAATTTTATGTTACAACTCTTGATCTTCCATAACTGACTTCTAATTGAAAATGGTTTTTAAATAAATAAATTTTTATTATGGCTCTTGACGTTCCATAGTGTCAACCTGATTACGACATTATAAGTCCTAATCATGCTTTAATCAATAGAAAAGATAAAAAAAATAAGAGAATTAGTACTTGTCTTTGAAGGATAGGTGGATTGATCGTGACTATATGTTCACTGATAGGCATCTTTCATTTAATTCCATTTGGAGCCGGCAATCCACCTCAAAATCAGGAATTTACAAATGCACCTCTCTTGAATCCAACCTAATCTAAGAATAAATAATGATAGAATAGTGACCGATTCCCCAAGGGATTAAGACTTATAATTAAGTGGGAAGACAGGTGTCTACTACGAAATTCATTATTCTTTTGGTGGGGAGCATTTGAAAACTTCACATCTTAATCAGTCCGAATATGGTGACAGAAATTATCAGGAGTTGATTCACCCGTTTTGTTCTATTGGCAAACAGAGATCAATTCTGAGACCACAAATGCTGTCTACAGCAAACGTGCCTTTTTCCCGTGTGTGATGCAATTATCATATTTCAAACTCTGATGGGACTCAATAAGAATGCGTAAATGATATTTTATTAGACAATATGTTCATAAATAGAATAAAAGGAACCACAAGGTCAAAAACGTTTATAACATAAGCCCATCCATAGGCACATTCAGCTTGGAACATTGGTTGTGTGTTATTTGTAATGGGTAACTCATCTAATTCCCATATTTTAGATGTTACAGATCATTTGTCACCCTTAATAGTCATATTTGCGCTGCTAACTTTTATAACCCTTCTAAAAGCTTGTGTTAGTTACACTTGCAAGAGGAGAAGTTCTGTCTCCACTAGAGTCGAAGTATTGACAGAAAATCGTCCAGCCATACGTGCCATAGGTTTGGATAAAGAAAGCATAGACGCCCTGCCAATGGTTGTGTACAAATCACAGAGTTTGAAGGAAGAACTTGAATGCGCAGTTTGTTTGTCTGAGTTTAAAGAGAGTGAGAAAGTCCGTATGTTGACAAACTGTGATCATATGTTTCATACAGAGTGTATTGATATGTGGTTTTATACTCACACTACCTGTCCTCTCTGTAGAACCAAAGTGCAACCAAAAGCAGAGAATTCAGGAGCTTCTGGTGAAGCAATTGGAACAAGCAACTCAGTGAGGCAAGAACCCATTTCCTCAAGAATTGATTCTGAATCAAATGGAATGGCTGTTCATGGGCATCTTCAGAGAGGCGAGAGAAGCTCTCGTACTGTACAACAGGAGAACCGAACAAGTGTATTTCTGTTGATAGGAGAGAATGAGTCGAGTCAAGGGACTTCAGGTGGGAGATCATATCCCCATATTGCTATAGAGATTACGCCTCTCTAGCGTAAACGTTGCCTTGCTCAATAAATAAACAGCTCATTTCTTTCTTGCAATTCTTGTATCTAAAGTGTTTACAGCTAATTCGATTTTTTCTATGCTTGGTTTGTTTGAGAGCTAGTTTTTTAGCATTTGCAAACGGCTAGCCACTATTGAAGGATTCCATGTGAGCATAACTTGGCTTATTGATAAGCTTCTTTATAGAGGGTACATCTAGATTTGTAATTTATCTTATTCTCGCTATTAATAAGATCTAAAGAGTTAGATAAATGTTTAGATATGGTTCACTTCTAAAACCAACATTCTTTTATATACTTAAAAATTTATGAAATATGTCAGTTTTTTACCTTTCTATCTTCTTATGAATAGCATAGTCTTATAATAAATAGAAAAGTTGAGATTTTAAATGAAATAAAACAATTAGATGGTTATAGTAGTTTAGTTTTGTTATATTTATTTAATTTGGCGGTTAATGAAGGATGTTTAGCTATAAGATATAATCAAAGATTGAGATATGATTTTTGTAATTAAATTAATATTTGTTGAATTATTAGAAGTCTATTTAAAAAGTATATCTACTTCTTTAGATAGAGTTGCACTCTTATCATCTTGACATAACGCAGTATTTGGTGGTATGGAAATGTTCTTTACTCATGTGAATCCTATTAATCTATGTTCCTATCCATAAAGGTGGGTGTTGTTGAGAAGTAAGATGGGGAGACCACTAGTGTGCAAATAGAAATGTGTGGAAAAAATCATTGAAAACTACTCAATCCCCATTACTAATGAATACACTTGAATAAACACTATGAAGAAATACAAGATGCATAGATGCAAGTTGTTTGTAATATAAATGGGATATAATAATTTAGGACTTTCCATAAATAAAAGATGTTTGGAGCTCAATTCAATGTGTTTTCATATGCAAATTTATAGGTAATGTCGATATTTTCTAAATGTGTCAACTTTACAAAGTATGAAACTAACAATTAATTGGGGGGGCTCACCTTTTGGATGACCTGAGGTACCATTATCCCAGAGCGAGTGTGCGTGTTGTTTGCATAGTGAACATTGAGTTCTTCTTGTGAACATTCTTGGAAAAATAGTCAAGACATGTTTCACATCGTGTTGGACAATCAAGGCTTGATTCACCTCCCTTTTCTTTTAGGTCTTTGATGTTTTATGATTGAGTATATTTGTCATTGATGCATACATAGGTGTCTTGAATGTCTACTTTAGTGTGAGTTTGACACGAGGTCATCCTCTCACTAAAGTGGAGGCTAAATATAGTGTAGGAAAATGTATCCCTTTTACATTTTCACACATAATTTGGAATTAATATTAAAATGGACTTAAGTATGTCTTAATTTAGTGTCGTAATATGTATTTTACATATTCCCATTAGGTTTAGGGACCTATTAATTAAAATGGACTTAATTGTGCCTTATGTTTAGTGTCACAGAGTGTACAACTTTACACCTTCACACTTATTTAGGGCTCCCTTAGTTAATTGAAGTTAATTTACCTTAATTGGCCCCTTTAATTCAAATCCAAGCCTAATTAATCACATTTTTTGAAGAGAAAACCTGACATTCATTAATGCCTAAACATAACACTCCTCATTGAACAATATGTGTCCTAACTGAGTAGCCTAGGACCCATTCGCCCATGGGTGAATGAGTCCTCACTTAGACCTAGGACATAAATTTAAATTATGTTTTTAGCAGTATTTTCAAATCTTCAAATCCATATTCACATGTTGGCTTGTGTTATTTGAATTTCAAGAAATTAATCTTACATACCTATAAATATAAGGTCATTTCACTAAGCAATCTAAGACTTTCAAGCAATCTAAGAGTATTCAAGTGAGCATTTCAAGAGCATTTCAAGGCATTCAAGAGAAGATTTAGTGAAGAATTATTGCAACAACCAATATCTAATTGTCCTGTCAAAGTCTTCTTGCATCATGCATGTCATTGGAGCTAATATGTTGATGTAGAGTTTATGATCCATTCAAGCATTCAAGGCATTGTTTCAAATCTAGTTTCAAGATCAAGATCCACATCCATTGAAGCCATTTCATGCTAGTTGTAGGTCCACATTCCAAGGTTCATTCAAGGGTTTGTTGAGTTGTGACATGGAGTTGTTCATTCATCATTCCTTCAATACTATTTCATTTCATTACAAGGTTTAATTACCAAAACAAGGTTTGACCAAGGCAAACCTCCATTCACCATAATAAAAACATTTTTCCCTCTTGATTTTTGTTTGCATATTTAGGTGGAAGAAATCTTGGAGATCTCTTGAAGAGAAAAGTTGCAAAAGTTTTCATCTCACAAAAACTCAATTACAAAATTTATTTCCAGCTTTTTGAACCTGAAACTTGGGAAAATTGAGAGATTTAGATCTATAGTAGAGGCTCCCAAAAGTTATAGATAGAACCTAAACCAAAACCCATTTTCCCCTAGGTGAATGTGTCAAAAGTCAGCTTCAACAAAGCACTTTTGGTGACTGGTACACATCATCTTACCTTTTTCTAATTTGTAATTTGATTTTTTTGAAGATAACTAAGAGGGGGTGTGAATCAATTGTAGAAAATTTTAATCTTTAAAACTTCCACCAGATGTTAGATCAATTATCATTCACAAATCATTTACTCTACTAGTGTGATTAATCATTATAAAGTAAAAATTGAAAGAAATAAAACCAAACACACAATGACAATCGATTTACATGGAAAATCCAATGAGGGAAAAACCATGGTGAGGATAAGCTCACAATATAAAGAATCTCAAAACAGAATACAAAGGCTCACTGCTAAATCAGGACTTACTGTCCAGTACATGACTCACTATCCAACAAGCATTAACCACCCAGAGGGCTCACTACCACAAAAAATACAAAGAAGATAGAATAAATTTGTTATAGAGAGAAAACAATCTCAATGCAACAAAGATTTCCACCACAATTCTCTCACACACTTGCAGACATGCTTAAATGATAGAGTACACCTACATCTCACTACCTTCAAAAACTTGTAATTAGATTTTGCACTCATATGCACAAACTTGCATCACACACACACACACACACACACTATTTTGCATCTATCTCGAATCTATCTTTCTTTCATTCATCTTTCACAATCATCTGAACTTGTATTTATAAAGTCTTCAACTTTGAAACTCATCCAAAGTCGACCACACACTATTTGCATTTACAAATTCAAACTAGGTCGGTGCCAAAACATTATACGATGGAATTAGAATGAGGGTGACCAAAACACACACTTAATGAGGACCTAAATCATTCCCAACACACTTCAACATGCTTCCATGAAATTTGTATGTAGTGCTTAACGAAAGGTTGGCCAATACCCATGTAAAACACATAAAACAATTAAGCACACACAATCTTAACATGATCCAATCTCTCCCAATAACAAAACTAACTTGAACATGATCTTATTAGCTTCTTTCTAGAACCGCAAGTCTTGAAACCACAAAACAATGAAATTCAAAGCAACAACATTTATCCCAAACCATTGCAAGATACATAAAAAAGAACAATTCACAACTGGTGAACATAACTCAAACTATACAACAACCTAGAAACCCAAAATATGGATATAGAAACTTACAACAACCATGAACAATATCTTAGATCCTTACTAGCATACGAACAAATCTTGGAGCAAAACCCAGATAAAACACTGAATACCTGCAAATTTCTTGTATTACAATTTTTTCAATATCCTTGACATATACAACCAATAACTATCATCACTAACAATAGAAATTAGTTGACATCAAGTTAACCAATTGACATCAATAACAACACCTTCATACTTGCAACAATATCTACCTTTGACATTGATGGAAACACATGATGTGAAAAACCATCAAGGACATCACAATAGCTCTAAACTATCAATCTCCAAGAACACTTTCTCTCACTTAATTCTTCGCCTTTCTTTATATATTTTTTGCATAATACCGTCTCCCCCTTTGACATCAATTGGAAAGGGAAAATATGTTTTACATTGGTTTCTCCTTTGACATTAAGAACATTTACCAATACATTTAATACTCTTTCAATGACAACACATGATACTACCTACTCCCACTGAGAGGTAGCCACCAAATATCAATCTAGAAGAAAGATAGATCCATAGACCCACTGAACTGATGCATCTCCATATGCATCTAATTCAAGAAAGGAGGGGCAATAACCCCTAACTTCTCCTGGAAATAAAAGTATCTTTAGGAAGATCCTTAGTAAATATCTCAGCAACCTCATCCTTTGTAGGTACATAGTCAAGCTTTACTTCATTCTCCACAACCTTATCTCTCAAAAAGTGATACCTTATAGATATATGCTTTCTCCTTGAGTGTATCATTGGATTCTTTGAAATGTTAATTGCACTTGTATTATCATAGAAGATAGAAATGGGATCATCATACATTACTCTGATATCTTTCAATGTCTATCTCATCCACATAACTTGTGTACAACAAGATGTTACAACAATATACTCAACCTCTATAGTGGATAAGGAAATTGATCTTTCTTTTTACTCAACCATGGCACTAATCTACAACCAAGAAAGAATGTACCGCCACTTATATTTTTTCTTTCATCAACAAAACTTGCACAATTTGCATCTATATAAGCCCCTAGTGTAAATTTAATATCTCTACGATACCACAGGCCATAATCTGAAGTTCCATTCAAATATTTGAATATCCTCTTAACAAGAATAACATGTGCTTCCTTAGGATCTTCTTGAAATATAGCCACAAGACAAACCACATGCATGATATCTGATCTATTAGTAGTTAAATACAATAGTCCTCCAATCATCAATTTTTATTTTCTCTGATCAACCTTAGGTGAATCATCATCTTTAATCAATTTGCAGCCAGTCACCATAGGAGTGCATACTAGTTTGAAACCATCCATCAAAAACTTCTTCAACGTTTATTTTACATACTTTGACTGTGACATAAAAATCACTTTCTTTCTTTGATTGATTTTTTAGCCCAAGAAATAAATTCATCTCACCAAACATGGACATCTCAAAATCTTTTTGCATCTCTTTAGAAAAAATCTTGCACATTGGTTCATTTCCTCCAAAGATAATACCATCAACATATACAACCACTATCCATTTTTTTTCATTTTTCAATTTTGAAGTACAAATTACTATTTTGTTGTACCTTTATTGAAACCTTGTTGAATCAAATATCTATCTAACCTTGCATACCAAACTCTAGGAGCTTCCTTCAATCCATATAAAGCCCTTTTTAATATGTAGACCATATTTGGTTGAATTGACAATTGAAATCCTTCTAGTTGTTCCATGTAGACTTCTTCCTCCAACTCACCATTCAAAAATGTAGACTTAACATCCATCTAATAAAATTTAAAATCTTTATGAGCAACAAATGCTAAAAACATTCTAATAGTTTCCATCCTTGCAATTGGAGCAAAGGTCTCTTGAAAATCAATACCTTCTACATGTGAATAGCCCTTACACAAAATCCTTGCTTTAATTCTAACCACTTCTCCATTCCAATTCAACTTGTTTCTGAATACCCATTTTGATCTAATTATATTTGTATTTGTCAATCTAGGGACCAATTCCAAAGTTTTATTCTTCTTAATTTTCATAAGTTCTTCTTTAATTGCTCTCATCCAATGCTCAGAATTACATGCTTCACTCATAGTCTTTGATTCAACTTCATAAAGTAAGCACAAATTTATTTCAGTAACAGCTCTGCTTCTTATCAATACTCCTTTTATCTTGTCTCCAATAATTCGATTTTCTAAATAATTATTTTGCACATATTTAGGTGTCTTTGGGGACACCATAAAAGCTTCTTCTACTTCATTATGCTTTTTCTATTCTTCCAAAACTTCTACTGCTATGCAATCAGGTTCATCAGATACATATCCATCAACTTCAATTGAATTCTTCAATATTTTGAAATCAACCTTGACATTTGTGCTCTCTATAATATTTCTCAGTATTTTATTGAAACATCTATAATTTTTTATTCTAGTAGAGTATCCAAGGAAGATACCTTCATCACATCTAGCATCAAACATCCCTAAATTTTCTTCATCCCTTCTGATATAACATTTGCTTCCAAATACCTTTAAATATTTGACAATAGGAATTCTTCTGTACCATAGCTCATAGGGGGTCTTAGTGTTGTTAGCTTTTGATTGAACTCGATTGAACACATAAACATTAGTGTGAATATATTTTCTCCAATAAAATTCTAGTAGACCTTCCTCTGTAATAATTGATCTAGTAGCTTCTTGAATCATTTTGTTATTTCTTTCAACAACTCCATTCTGCTGAGGATTTTTTGGACTAAATAACTATCTTTTTATTCCATGAACCTCAAAAAACATATTAATCTCATTAGAGCTGAATTTACCACCTCTGTTAAACCTTAAACATTTAATTCTCAAATTTTCTTCATTTTCAACCATAGCCTTAAATGCTATGAATCTATTTAATGCATTATATTTATCTCTAGGAAAATTAACCCATGTATATCTAGAGTAATAATCAATTAGAAGCATAAAATACCTATCACCTTGTAGACTTATCGCTCTTGTATGGCCACAATGATATGTATGAATCAAATCTAGTAGTCTAGTAGTAGATTGTTCCTTCAACGTAAAGTAGTTTCTAGCTTGCTTTCCAAACTAAAAATTCTTGCAAATAGCATTAACAGGATTTGCAATCCTTGGTAAATATCTCACAACTTGTACTACAGTGATTCTCACCATATTATCAAAATTCAAGTGAAAAATCCTCTGGCGTCATAACCAACTTTCATTAATCTGAGACATAAAGCAATGTCCATAAACACCCTTAAGTTGATAAATATTTCCTTCCTAATTCTTACCAGTAACAATCACTATTCTAGATCCTTTTTGGATTTCACATCTTTCATCCTTGAATACAAGATTATATCCTTTACTACACATTTTTCCAACACTCAAGAGATTATGCCTTAAACCCTTAACATAGTAGACATCATCAGTACTATGCTTTCCAACAAAACTTAGTGAACCTATCCCACAAATCTTAGCACCACTATCATCTCCAAAATTAACTAAGCCTCCATCATATTTTTCAAGTTTAACAAACTTACTCCTGTCACTAGTCACATGATGTGAACAGCCGCTGTCAACAACCCAATAGTTATTTTCTTGTTTAGCATATAGTGCAGAGATCATAGTATCTTCAACTTTCTCAGAATCACTTTCCTTCACCTATATTTTACTTTTAGCAGCAATAGATTCATAATTTTATAGCTAAGAACAAGCATTCATTATCATCAAATCTCCATAATCAGAATCTTCATAAAAAATACCAGCATCTTCATTTACATAATATGCTCCCTTAATCATCTTTCCTTTGTTTTCTTTGCTTAATCTATGTTTATTATTCTTAGCTCTTTCCAGGAATCTCAAAGCATAATGGCCAATTCCTCGACAACTAAAGCATTTAAAGGGTAAATTACCTTCATACTTACCAAATCCCTTTCTCATCCTTCTTTCAAAGTTAGCTTCCACTTCCTCAAGGTTTTCTTCACCCGGATCTTCAACTTTTGTAGCCCTAAAAGTAGTTTTTGTCTTTGATCCATTTCTCAAGCTAGGATTTCTCATTTCAAATGATGTTAGAGTACCCAATAACTGATCTTTAGTATAAGTTTTGTAATCTACAAATTCTTCAATAGTAGATGCCTTTTCATTGTATGCATGAGGGAGATTTCTGATAATATTCTTTACAATCCATGATTCATCCACTATTGCACCAAGTCCTTGGATTCCACCTACCATCTCATCGACTCTTTGTACATAGGATTTAATGTTCTCATCTTCAAGCATATGTAGGATCTCGAATTGTGCCTCTAAATTTTGTAAGTTTGCTTCTTTAACCTTTCCATCACCTTCATGCATCTTTTCCAATGTATCCCAGACCTCTTTAGCAAACTTCATATTTTTCACCTTAATTAATTCAAAATGTGAAAGACTATTCTTCAAAATAAACTTCACCTTATTGTTCACTTCATGTGCCTTGATCTCATCAGTTGTACTCAGACCATTAGCAGGAGCAGTGTATTGAGTCTTATAATATTTCTCAACATTATATCCATAGTATTCCAGATATCCTTCCATGTTTATCTTCTAGAGGGAATAGACAGTCCCATCGAACCTAGGACACTCAATAGTTATCTTGCTCACCATCTTGGACCTTCCTTAAGCGGTTAAGCTCTTCTCCAAGGAACCAAGATCTAATACCAATTGTTGAACAAGAAAATTTAGAGGGGGGTGACTTAGTTGTAGAAAATTTTAACCTTTAAAACTTCCACTAGATGTTAGATCAATTATCATTCACAAACCCTTTACTCTGCTAGTGTGATTAATCATTAAAAAGAAGAAAATGAAAGAAGCAAAACCAAACACATAATAACACCAAATTTGCATGGAAAAACCAATGAGGAAAAAACTATGGTGAGGATTGGCTCATAATATAGAGAATATCAAAACTAAATACAAAGGCTCACTTCCAGAGAACACTCACTACCAAAACATGACTAACTATCGGGAACAGGACTTACTATCCAATAAGGGTTAACTCCCCAGAGGGCTCACTTCCATAGCAATATAAAAGAAGATAGAAGATATTAATTACAGAGAGAAGAAAATATCAATGCAACAAATATTTCCACCATAATTCGCTGACAAACTTGCAGACAAGCTTGAATGATAGAGTACACCTTCAGCTCACTACCTCCAGAAACTCATAATTATATTTTGCAGTGATCTACATAAAATCAAATCACACCCACACTATTTCACATCTATCTCACATCTATCTTTCTTGAATTCATCTTTCACAAACATCTCAACTTGTATTTATATTGTCTTCAACTTTCTAACTCAGATCCAAAGTCAGCCAGACACTATTTGCAAATACAAATTCAAATTAGGTCAATGCTAAAACATTCTACCACAAAATTACAATGAGGGTGACCAAAATGCACACTTAATGAGGACCTAAATAAGTCACAACACACTTCAACATGATTCCATGAACTTCGTAAGTAGTGCTTAACACAAGGTCAACCAATACCCATGTAAAACACATAAAAAAATTAAGCACACACAACCTTAACACAATCCAATCTCTCTAGATAAAAAAATTAACTTGAACACAATCTTATAAGCTTAGTTTTAGAGCTACAAGTCCTGAAACCATAAAAAATGAAATCAATAGCAACAACATTTCTCCGAGACCATAGCCAGATACATAGAAAAGCATAGTTCACAAGTGGTGAACATAACTCACACTATACAATGATCCAAAAACCCAAAATCTGGATATAGAAACTTCCAACAACCATGAAAAATACCTCATATCCATACTAGCATACCAACAAATATTAGAGAAAAACTTGGAGAAAACACTGAATATCTGCAACCTTCCTTTATTACAATTTTCTCAATATCCTTGACATATACAACCAATAACCATCATCAGTGACAACAACAACTAGTTGACATCAAGTTAACGAGTTGACATCAAGTTAATGAGTTGACATCAATGACAACACCTTCATACTTGCAATTTTTTTTTGGTTCCATCAGTATTGAGGTTAATCTATTAGATCCAAGTTGTAGATTGCATTTTGGAGTTATTTTGCTACTTTTTATCTTTCTCCCAAAAGTGTTGTTTAATCAAGACCCCATCCTCGCAAATAAAGGAAATCAGCATATGCACACTTTGACTTGACTCACCTCAAAGTTGATAGTCCTTTCATTATTTGGATCTCATTTCTTGATGAATTGAGGAATAATAGGTGCCCTAATTGGGTTATTAATCCTATTCAAGCCACCTATTTTTCATCATTTCACTATTATACAAAATGAGGGGAGGATAAGGATAATATATATGGGTCAAAGGAAGAGTAGGATAAATTTTAAATGGGAAAATGATGTATTAGAGACATTAGATTTCCATAGTCCATATTCAATGAGTGTTTTTTCTCTAGATTTCATTGTGTGTAGCTTATTTGCATTTTTTTCAACTACAACACTTTCTTCATCCTAATAATGGATCACAGAGTTTGATCCAAAACTTTGATCAAAATATGCTACAAACAATGAAATCAAAACAAAAAGAACTTATTGAACATGATTTACATTAAGAAAAATAGTGAAATTTGGTACAATATAATGAGAAATAATAATAAGGAAAATCATAAAGATAATGTTGTAGATAGTAAAACAATTCTAATTTGATAGTCCATATTTAACATTATCATTTAATCATTATTTAAATTCATTAATCCTTGATCCACAATAATTTAATTAATTAATTCTAAATATTTAAGTATAGTGAGCTAAAATAAATCATCTAATAAATGAATTCAAATTGCAAATTCTACCAAATATTCTCAAATTATCCTTAAAATAATTTAATAAATATGTCTCATGAGTTAGGTAATCAATCAAAATAACTTAACTTTTTTCTACTCAATCAACTAATCAATAAAATCACTTAACACATCCATGTATAATCACTTAACTATAGCATAATATGGGTTTATAGGTGCACATCATTTTTTCACTCAAATAGAGGTTCGCTTGCATTACGATAATGCTTTAAATGTTATTTAATATATTCATTTTTTTCTAAATTTTTCATGGATTTAAAGTTACTAAAGGTTCTTTGAGAGAAGAAGTTATAAGAGATGAATTAAGAAAATATGTGACCAAATGGCTAGAATTATTTGAATTGTGAAGAATTGTAAATTCATGTCTCAAAGTATTTAGATATAATTTTATACACTTGAGTAGCGAATGTATATCAAGAAGTGTCAATGTATTAGTGTAATGTACCCCATATAATTTTTAAAAATATAGTGTGGTATGAATTTAATAAAAGGAATCAAATGGAAAAGGGTCATCATAATCACAAAAAGAAGATTCAAAAAAGACAAACTAAAATATCCTCAATGAAGGAATATGAATCTCTAGGTGATGAAATATCGACGATAATAAGGAGATTAATAGGAATAGATAAATGACATAACAAATACTTACCAAAATTTTCAATAGACAAAGGTTTACGCGTGGGAGTTGTAGGATGCGATATGGGAAAGGTGGAATTACTTGTATCATTAATAATAGAGGTAGGTAAACTAATCTAATAAAGGATAAGAGAAGGGAGAAATGACATGTATATCATTTAGATCAATGAGAGAAGGAAATATGTTTGATAAGAGAAGACAAGTTATGATCATAAGAAAAGGGAGATAAATATTATCTTTTTAAAGCGATAATATCATTAACAACATTTGGATGGGTAGTAAGGAGGTTACAAAAATAGTGAGGATGAAGGAATTTTTTATTTATAAAGAGATAGAGGAGAGTAAATTTCATGGTTTAAAGAAAGGGATACTAATTTGGTAGGGTCAAAGGCCACAATATGATTGGAATATGGTTTTATAAAATATAATGAAGGTGTTTAAGGAAAAGGGTAAGTGTTGTAGGTGATGAGCATAAAGGAAAGTGTGTAAGGAAGGATAATATCAAGTGTAGGAATAAAATGAAGAGGTGTCATGGATTTTTAGATAGGTATTTTTAGAGAAATAAGGTGGAGGAATAATGATAGTATATGTGAAAAGGGTGTTTGAAGAATGAAAACTAATTTTGTAAAGGTCTAAATGAGTATTGTAAATAGTTGAGAAGGAAAAAAGTAGTATGAGGGGTTTGGACAATGATGAAACAAGAAAGAATTATTTTTCGAATGTTCGAATGATTCTAGGAAAAGTATATAAGAAATTTTTAAGGGCTATTTGAAAAGAATGGCTAAGGTAATGTGTAAATGATATGAATAAAATGGATACAATATTGTTATACAAAATGAGAGAGTTCTTGTGAAGGATTAGTAGGTATACACACATATGAGAATAAGAATACCCAATTGAGGGATGGTAAGAAAGGATCTTGGAAGATGAAAAGGTATGTTGAAATATAAGATAGATAAAATTAGTGAAATAAATATATTAATAAATGAAAATAAATATGTTAGGTTTTTGGGTTATGGAATGAGGTTTTGAAAGTTAGTGAAATAAGTATGTGTAGTGTAGAAAAATGTAACCTTTTATATTTTCTCACTTGTTTGGGCCCTCCTAATCTAAAATGGACTTAATAATGCCTTAATCTAGTGTTGTTAAATGAAATTTATTACATTTATAGAATTATGTAGGCCCTCTTAATTAATTGAGTTAAATTATTCCTTTATTGGCACTTTTATTCATTTTCCAAGCCTATTTAATTACATTTTCCGAACCTGGGAAACCTGACATTAATTAATGCCTAAACATAACACTTCACAATGAACAATGTGTTTTCTAGTTTTATGGACCTAGGACCCATTCACCCATGAGCGAAGGGGTCCTCCCCAAACCTTAGGACCTAAGTTTAAATTATTTTTTTGGTGGTATTTCAACATATTCAAATCCATAATTCAATGTTGGCTTGTGATATTTGAATTTCAGGAAATTAAGGATACATACCTATAAATACAAGGTTATTTCACTATCTTTCACTCACTATCTTTCACCTAGCCTTTGATGAGAAATTTTATGAGATTTCAAGAGCACTTTCAAGAGAAATTAAAGGCATTCAAGAGTAGATATATCCAAGTTTTATTACAAAATTCAAGATCTATTCATCATGTCCAAATCTTCTTACATCATGCATGTTTTTGGAGCTAACATTGTGATGTACATTTCATGATCAAGTCAAGCATTCAAAGTATCATTTCAAGAAAGATTAAAGTGTGTGTAATCCCACAACACTGGTTTACAATTTTTTTCCAAACTAGACATTGAACTAAATTATTTTAACTAAATGTTCACTTTCGGGCACCTATAATTGCTAAACCATGAGGAATTTGAAGATGATGCAAACTAGTGATTTGTGAAATTTTGTGTGTATATTTTAAATATATATTTTTAAAAAAATTGGAATAAGATTGTATTTCATTTTGTATCTCCTTTGAAAACTAGTTTTTAATAGTAAACACCATTTTTAAAGAGTGGTGTTCACTATATAGAACACAAATTTTTTCTATGAAGGATAAAATTATATTTTTTTTGAATTTAGCTTTCTAGTTACGATATCTAGTAGGTTCATTTGGTTTCATAGTGTTTTATTGAATATTTTTCACTTAATTGAGTTTTGAAGTCAAACCAATTACAATTTAGACATAGGCAGACCATTTACAACATAACGTTTTTTTGTATGTATCAAAATTCACATTTTTTACTCAATCAAGGACATCAATACCTAGCACGAACATATTTTTTAGAATATTTTTAATAATCTGTTATTTTTCCACATGTGTAGAATAGAGAGCTTGATTTTTGGTGAAAAATCTATGCTTAATTAAACTAAAATAAGTAAATAATAAAACCAAAATATATTAAAATTATATTCAATAGATAGCTTGTTCTAAGGACTACCATCATTGAGTTGGGCCTGTGAAGCTTCCTCCATTTTCATCCTCAACCTGAGCTTCGAAAGGAAATTTTCTAAAAAATTGGTAGAAGAGGGGGAGATGGGAAAAAGGGGGTTTCAATCGAACCCCACTTCGAGCGAACCCCCCTTTACTATTTCGATCGAAGGGGGGTTTGATTGAAGGGGGTTCACTCGAAGGGGGGTTCTCTCGGACCCCCTATTTTGAATTTCCCTTTCTTTCCATTTTTAAAAATGTGGCAAAAATGGGTCACATGAAAAAGGGGGTTCGCTCAAATAGGGGATTTGAGCAAACCCCTTTTTGGGTTCATGCAAACTCCCCCCCTTCGTGTGAACCCCTAGAAAACTTTAAAAAAAATCATGGGAGAGTTTTTGCAATTTTCCTTCCATAATGGAATTGTAAACCAATTTTGTGGGATCACTCATGTCAAGATCCACATCCAATTCAGACATTTCATGCAAGTTTCAAACTTCTTAAGATATCCATTTATCGAGGATTAAATCAAGGGTTTGTTGAGTTGTAATATAGCATTGTTCATTCTTCATTCCTTCTTTCATGTTTCATTTCGTTTCAAGGTTTGATTACCAAAATGGGGTTTGACCAAGGAAAACCCCTATTCACCCAAAAAAGAAAAAATTCTCTGTTGTGTGTGTGATTACAGATTTAGGTTGAAGAGGACTTGAAGAAATTTTGAATTACAATATTTACAAATTCGTCAAAGTTGCAAAATTTGTCAAGATTGTTGTCTTCTCACAAAAACTAAGATCTTGAAGCCATTTCTGACATTCTAAGTGTGAAACCTTGGAAATTTGGAAGATTTAGATCTGTATCAGAGGCTCCTAAAAGCTACAAAAAAACCCTGAGCTTGGACCCATTCACCCATTGTAAATAAGTCCTAGATCTACTTCAAAAAGGCACTTTTGGTGACTGGTACACATTTTTCTCCCCTTCTCTGATCTACAGTTTGATTTCTATTTTTGCAAATATTGAGTTTAATATTGTTGTTTTAAGTGTTAGATTTCATTTTGGTGTTGATTTTCTATTTTTAGTTTTTCTACCCAAAGTGTTGTTTGACCTTAAACCATGTCCTTTAGTCATAAGGAAATATGAAGATTCCCACTTTGTCTTGATTCACCTAAGGGTTGTTAATCATTTCATTGTGTGGATTTCATTTCCTAATGAAATAAAGTAAAATAGGTCTATTTTGGATCACCCCACCTCTTCATCAAACCCACCAAACCTATTTTTGTATATTTTATTTTGGTGAACTCGACTTTTGAGAATCATACCTTGCTGATTTGGAGTCCATTTTCAACCCTAGATCTAGGTGTTGCAATCATTTGTATTTTATTGCATTGATTTTCATCTCATTTAGGGCTCTTAACTTGCATTAGTTTGCATCTCATTTAGGGTTAAATTAGATTTTTATTTTTGCATTCTTTAAAATCTAGAAAATTTGAAAATATCAGTCATTTTGCATAGTGTTTACATATCATTGCCTCATCATTCCTTTACATTACAAAATTAAATTAAAATTACATCCCAAATTAGATATTTTTGCTTGTCATTTTACACTATTTTGCATTTTCATTTAGAGTTAATTTTATAGAAAATTGTAACTATAATCACCTGTCTCGGTCCAGAATATGAAAATTGTAAGAATCAACTTAGAAATCTATAAATTCATTTTTCAAAACCCTGAGCTAGGACCCATTTTCCCATGGGAGAATGAGTCCTTGATTAAGGATTTCTCCTTCATTTTTGGGCATTAAAATCTCTATTTCCCCATTCTATTTTCCTATTTCTAGTTTACAATTTTAGTTTGTAGAGTTTTTGTTATCTAAATTTGATCATATTAAGCATAATTTTTCAAATTCATTCCATTGTGTAAGTTCAAAATTTGCATCTAAAAGACATCATTTTCATGTTTTTGCATATCATAATTAGAAATTTGTCTTCTTTTACATACTTGCATTGCACTTTACATTCTAGGATATTTCATTGTATTTTATCTCTTATCCTTTTTTGGGTGCACATTGAGCTTGTGAAAATTTTATGAGCTTCACAACTTGGAGTCCTATTGCCAATATTGTTGTGAGATGTAGTTCAAGACTCATGTGATCTTGTGATACATAATTCACCGTGGGTCTTGGGTTTTCTAACTCTTTCGCTCATAGTGTTGACACTAGTCAACCCACTATGGATCATACCCTTAAGAATTCGTTTCCCATGACTTCCATACCTACACCTCATGTGACTAATGTTAAGGAAATGATTGCTAATTTCCCTCCTTAAAACCTTAAGAAAATGGATGAAGAGTTAGAGAAATTGCAAAAATTTAAAAGCTCTAAATCTATTGCTATTGATGCAGTTCCTATGATACCAAACTTAATATATATTTACTTTAGACTAAACAAGGACTAGAAATGGTGCTTGGCCCTCATCACTTCCTATAAAATCACTTAGAAATCAAGAAAAGAACACTATAAATGATCCTATCAATTTCATTGAAGCTCAACCTCATAAGGGCCTAACTAAGATGTTGCTTAACATTGATTTATTACAACATGACATAATTAAACATGCACTTGATGGTCCTCTTTACATAGCTGGAAGAATCAATGATAAGCCTACTAATGGGATATTTCTTGATCCCATTTGTGTAGAGAATGTGATCACTGAAGAATTCCTATTTGTCCATGAGCTTTATCAAGATACTTATGAAAAAATGAAAGCATGGATCAACAAGCGTAATGCTTTTTCTTTCCCTACGATAGGTTTGATAACTCTTGCTTTAAAAGTTAGACCAAAAAAATTAAGTGTCTCATTTTCCATCATCCCGTCATCAGACAAATTTTGTATGAAGTTAGGTTATCCATGGCTTCACTCCATGAATTTAATCCTATTGGTTGTACATAAATCCTTAAAGTTTCCATTTGGCAATGAGATCTTTACTATGCATCATAGTGGCTTTAATCTCATATCTTTCTGTGGGAATTTCTCATTAGATTTTTGAACCACCAAAAATGAAAGAAGGGAAAGAGGATTCCCCAATGAGCTTATAAGGTTTTTCACCTAGGAGCTAGGTTAGGAGATGACTCTCTTTCACACCTTTTTTTATTTTAGGGTTCATTCAATGAGGGTTAGGAACTTAAAGTGATGTGTGTGGAATTCCCTGAATGTTGGAAACTATTGGCATTTAAAAGATGCTGGAAAATACATAATGATATGAAAATATGTACAAGATGACTTAAGAATGCACACTAAACTAAATAGAAATGAATGAGATAGAATGTGTACACTTGGAATTTGAAGGAGGATTTTTTGTGATGGAACCCCAAAAAATTTCTTGGTTCTATCATGAAAAATTGTGAAATGTCTAGTTTAGTCCTTTGTGTTTGATGTAAGATCAATGTTCCCATCATTGTGATAGGGTTTTATATTTATGAAACTTTCAAATCTTAGCCTAAAAACCCTCAGTCATTTTAATTTTACTTTGACCTATCTTTCAAGTTCCCGGTCACTTGAGTTGTCACTTGTTCCATCATAGTCATTGATTTACTGGTCCCTAGTCTGAGGTTGATAGTTGCCTCATGTCTT
The DNA here is from genome assembly GCA_007115665.2 of Sequoiadendron giganteum. Taxonomy (NCBI): domain Eukaryota; kingdom Viridiplantae; phylum Streptophyta; class Pinopsida; order Cupressales; family Cupressaceae; genus Sequoiadendron; species Sequoiadendron giganteum. Next base: position 941,430,912 of record CM021100.1, on the reverse strand, counting down.
TCCTAGTATTAATAGTCGAGGCTTAATCTAAAGAAAATTTTAAATCCTTAGCCTTCGTTATGGGTCGCTACCTTGTTTACCTAGCCATGTCCCCTTTTTATGAATAAATTTTGTGGCATGTGCAGAATTAGGCTTCAAATGAACCGTCTGATTGAAGTAATCAATCTCGACCATTCCCCATATGCCCGTGCTGGTTTAGTGTTTCTTATTTTATTCATACAGGCTAGCGAGCTTTGGCCATGTGTATGATATAATGGTCGAATCAGTCTCTTTGCTAAGGATGACTGGCGTATTTCAAACAAGATCGATGGTTGATGGATAGATGACCAGGGAAAACTTTAGTAGCGAATCTTCGCCAATTGGCGAATTCTAGGAATCGGGCAAGTCAAAATTGGTGGATTTATCATACCCAATAGGGTGTCCAAATCGCTTGGATTCTATGAACTATCGGTCCAATTCATGTCCATTTGCTAGCACTTTTTTTTACGAGGCATGTTTAGGCAATAAATTCGCCATAATAGACTACGCGTTTCCAATGGACTGATTAATATTTTTGCCTGTAATCCCGAGAGCATGTCATAAAAAACCTACATATTTTCTAATACTATTAAAACAACATTATATGAGGACCCATTTCACCAATTAAAATTTACAAATAGTTGCTTGTGAAGACCCATTTCACCAATTAAAATTTATAAATAGTTGCTTATGAGGACCTATTTCTCTAATAATATTTAAAAATAATTAAATTTGAGGACACATTTTGCCTTGAAAATTACAAAGTATCGTTGTATAAGCACGTGATATTTTCCAAATTTTTAACATACGATTTAAAAATCACGTGGAATTCGTCGATGCCAAATATGGATTGATATAAATACAATTAAAACTGTTATTTATTCTTACACATTTGTTTTGGTTATGAGGCTCTACTTCTTGATTAAGAAGTCAGCAAAAACCAAAAATGTAGACTTAAAGGTAAGTGATCATTTCTTCATACTATTATTAGTTATTAGTTATAATAATAAGATTTCTTTATCTGGGTATGTGCAGGATCATCATGGAAAAAACAGGCCCTTAAGTGGCAATAAAACTCAAAAAATTAGAGTTAGGCAACTTGATGTAAAAATTTGAATAAGTTATCTATATTATTTCAATTTGTTTTAGATTATATTTTTACATATTTTTGAAAAGAAAAATCTATTTGGTCAAAATTTGAGATTTCAATGCAATAGTACTTAAATTTCAGGGTAAAAATAAGAAGTAGGTGTCTGTCTGACCACCCTAACCACAATAAAATGATAATATTTTTTATAATATTTTAGATATAACTAGAGGGCTCATGTCCCAATGTGATGCATATTTTTTTTATTTTTTTTTCTAAGTAAATAATTAATTATGATTTTTTTATTACAACTTTTAAAAAATATAAAAACTCGTCTATCTAACCACCTTAACTTGGTCAAAAATTCTTGAAATTCATTTTCTTTTTAAAATCCTATAGTATGTGAAGCATAGAATGTGACGCATATTTTGGATTCAAAAACTGTTATACCATTTGAAAGTTATCGATTTTTTTCAATCAACCTATCAATCAGGACTTTTTTCGTAATTCAAATAGAAAATGAATAATAATTATTTATTAAATTCAAATTAAAGAATAATTTATATGGGTGGAAAGATGAGAATCTCCTTTAAAAACCCTTTTCGTTTCATCAATTTTGGGTTAAAAAAAAGTCGTCAGCCACATGGGTCATCATATCACTTACATATCGCCACTTTTTGGCCCATCATGATCTTGCACATACCCATATGTTTTCCATTCTTGCTTCAGTGTTAAAAATGATTTTTAGTAGGGAATTGGATCTATATTCTTTGTTGGTGTGTCCTTAAAAAAGGAGACATTTTTTTCCAGCTTTTATTCAAAGTGAGAGATCAATATGTCGAGCAGCAAGGGTAGGATTCCTCAGGGTAATGAAGAGACCGAGAGGCCATCAAAACACCCATAAATTCTTACTTTGGAATTGGTAAATCTTCTAATCCATCAGATCAAGGTGGAGCTACATCATCAACTCTTCCACTAAATATTATTAAAGATGGCATTCACAATACCTCACTGCCATAGGAAGGTCAAGGTGAGATTATTGTTGAGTTAAATCAAAATGTATAAAATGAGGAAGGAATACCACATAAGATGTTCCAACAAATACCATGGTTAGCTAGAATGAGATAATTGACTTGGATGAGGATGATGTTTGTAGCAAGAAAAGAAAATGCAAATCAAAATTGGGGCGCGATTGGGAAATAATAAGGAATTTTCAACTTGGTTGGTTGTCGAAGTACCCATTCATTGTACCAGTGGGGGTATCAAACGAAAACAATATTGAAAGGGAAACAGAGGCCAAGATTTGTAGTTGGAAATGTGGAAGAGACAAGATGTTGCAGCTAAATCTTGACACTATAGAAAATCATATCGGTAAAGTTTACAAAAAAAATCATAGATGGAAAGGAACAATCAGTCTTACGATGGAAATAAAAGAAAGAATTTCTTCATGTTAAGTATGTCATGGATTGTGAAGAGCATAACCATAGAATTTTGAAGATTGAAAAATGTCAAGGTACACTTGAGGCTCATTTTGGAAAAGCCATGGTAGTAGCAAATCTGTCAAAAACTGTGCAGATGAGTTTTATTTTTCATATTTTGTCCATGGGGCATCCTATGACAGACTACCCATAATATTTTGATTTCTTATCTTATTGGAGTGTTGCCCACTTTCCCTTCTCACATTGGTCAGTAAACACAGGATGGGAATGGGCGAACTATCTTGCTACAGTGGAAAAGGAAGATTTAAAGGAGAAAGTAAAAGAGTCAAATTTCATTCCATTATCTTTAGATGAAGTTACTATGGTAGACAATACTTATTGGGTCTCTATGCATTTGTATACTATAGACCAACATGTTTGCAAAGCTCATCTTCTTTGTGTTCATAAAATGAAGGAAAACTTAATATCGTAAAATCTATTTGAACTAGTCAAGAAATCTTTGAATGAAATTGTAGGTACGGATGAGTTGACAATTGCCAAAAAGTTGGTTTATTTAGGAGTTGATGGAGCTGCAGTGATGCAAGGTCAAAGGAGTGGTCTTTGCACAAAGTTACAAACTACTTGTGCACCATACATGCTTGGCATTCACTGCATGGCCCACATAATGAATTTAGAATTCAAAATTGTAAGCAAGTTTCCTACAATATCAAAAGTTGAAAATATAGTTTGCAAGATCCATGCATACTTCTGTCGAAGAACCAAATGTTTCCAAGAATTTCAACATTTTGCTAATGGAATAACACCTAGAAACAAGCTTCTCAAGGATGTCGATACCAGATGGATCTCCTTGCATGGACCAGTGCAACGATTTCTTTCCAAATATCAATCCTTGATTGGAGTGATGTATGAGCATCACAATATAGTAGAAAAAACTCCTGACCTCTTACATAGGTTAAGCGATATAGATACACTCTTGAATTTTTCTAGTCTTCTCCCCATGCTGGATGAGATGAACAATCTTGTGAAGAAGTCCTGATAGAACTATGTATATTTATGAATATGCCAATCTACGTAAACTTACATGCTTGGCCCTTGATCATCTATATCTAGATCTAACACAAGAAGGCACTAATTATTTGATGTCACCAAAAATTATTGATTTGAATAATCCTGATAATTATTTACAGTTTAATAGAAGTGAGCACTTATGTATCTGTGTATGTGGATATGAGATACCAATGTACCAGTATAAGATAGTTAGACGCTCTAGAAGAGAGGTAGCTATTAATGAGGAAGATTTTAATGACATTGTTAAATCTGTTAGTGATAATTTGAAGGAAATTGCAAAATACCTTTCCTTAGAGATTCGTGAAAGATTCCCTCGACATGAAATATTTGAAGGCATGGGTATTGTGTATCCTCAATTTTGGGTAAACTGAGATAACTCAAAATATTTGCATGATCAAGTAAAAGTATTGATCGAACAATTTTTGAAAAAGGTAACATACAATGAGCAGAAAATAGAAGGAATTTTAAATGAAAATAAGCTTAGATCCTAATGTATGAGTTTTACAACAGCTATGAGCGACTAGTATAGATCCACGGGCAATGAGAAGGCCTTTTAACTGGGATCAATAAAAAAGTTTTGGACAAGCTTAGTTTAGAGTGAAATATTGTATGGTTCGATATCAGAATATTTTAAACTTGTTGATTTATGTCAAAAAATGATATTGGGGTCGATGGAGGATGAGAGAGTTTTCAGTACATTAGGGTTTTTGAAATCAAAGTTAAGAAACAAACTAGACAAGAATTTGGAAAATTTGTTGAGGATGAAAGGAACTGCATGTAATTTCAAAAATATTCCTTTTCAAACGACACTCGCAATCTTGAGGTCCACATGTGAAAGAAGAGAGACCAGGTTGTGCAACACAGGAACTGCAATTCCAAGCGCTGGTACTGGTGGCACTGGCAGTAATAGTGGGATTGGGATAGATGAGAATGATATTGAAATTGACACAAATCACACAATGAATGTTGAACTTGAGACACAAGCCAAAGAAAGTGAAGAGAAGACACATAATCAAGATGACTCTTTTACTTTATCTCAAGATGTGCATCAGTTTGAGGACCCTGACTTCATTTGGGAAATGGAAGAGAATTGGTAGGTTTTAGGTATTTTTACTGCACTTCATGAATCAGTTTTCATTGTTCCAAAGTCCAAACTGTAGTTGATGATATTTTATATTGTATTCTATGAACATTTAAATTGTGAATCATTGCACTTCATGATATTTTTTTTTTTATTGCACTGCATGAATCATATTCCAAACTGTAGTGGGTGATATTTTATATTGTATTCAAATAAATTGTGAATCATTGATTCATTGCACTTCATGATATTTTATTTTATATTGCACTTCATGAATCATATGCCAAACTATAGTTGATGATATTTTATATTGTATTCCATCATATTGTAGCTTGTTGCCTCTCATATTTAAGAGAGATCAAGACCCGAATATGAGATCATCACATCATTTTTAATTAGAATTTAGAGTAAAAAATAGTAATAAGATAGATAATAGATTGCACCAATTCGCCCATCCATCTCATATCATAAACTATTTTTATAATGCATACCATTCGAAGTTCAATACAATGGATAAGGTTACACATAATTACTGATTTTCTTTCTAGTGTTCAACTATTGTGGATTCATATGCTTTAGGAATAGGGGCTATAACCATGGGGTTTTATATTTATTTATGGATATGATCAAGTAGTAATGTGGGCCATGGTGGAGCTCTCAAAATTTTCCACAATTTTTCTCATTCCTAGTTTCATTAGTGTTTGGCATCACTGGTTTATTTTGGGGTTTAGTATTTTGGTCTTGAAAAAACCTTTGCCTTTAGGTCCTTTGTTTCATTTTGATCTGGGTGTTCTAATATTGCGTTGACTTTTTGTTCCAAGTTTCCAATTGCATAAGTCATGGTTGGAGCCTTTTATATCGTTCATGTTACCAACCCCTTTTACTTAGCCTGTAAGTCTTTTCCACCTTGGGACCTAGTTTTAATCTTCGCTTAAAGTTAATCTTGGGCCGATTAATTTTCATAATATTAGACTAGTGTCTAATATTCCATCCTTTAAGGGTTGCGCCTCGTATGCCTACTCGGTCCCCTTTCTTATGGATAACAATTATCACATGTGCAGGTTTTTTGACCGTTAGATGGCTAAGCCGAATCTTGACCATTCCTCGCTGGCCCTAGAAGAATTATCAATGATGTCATAAATATGTTGTGAGGTGTGTGAGATGTTGCCACATGTCGCCTATGGTCATGGGGCCTAGTCCTTGTTCGCCTGTGGTTTTAATAAAGTGATCAAATCAATGGCAATGCTCATCATGTAATGATGAAGATTGATCATGGTCGTCCCTCATAGACCTCGCACGATTAAAATAATGGCTTTAAGGATGTTGCGAGGTGTGTGAGATGGTGACACATGGATTTCAATGTCATGTATGAAGCAATCTAGAGTGGGACCCGCTCGCGTTGAGGTGGTGTCTCGTCACTAAGTTTTCATTCGCTAAGAATTTGGTGGGTGAACGTGGAATTTTAGAACCATCTTGACTCAATCTGAGCCGCTTGTTCTTGCTTGATGGGATTGATGTCAACGAGTGATATTCAAAGTGGGTAAACATTTAATGAGAGCCATTGTTTCTCATGCAAGTGAATAGTAATGGTGCAGTTCAGTCCGAGCCACCAAATTTAAAGCTAAAATTTTCTTGAATTGCTATTTACATGTTTAATTCTATGTTGAGAAAGCATTCCCAGGTACCCAGGGACACAAACAATTTCCTGTAAGTCTAGCACCGCTACTATTAAAATTCTCTACAAGTGAAACCGTAAGTAACGTATGCACCACACTCTCTATTTTTTGAAAGACTTGTTGATTTCTGGAAGGTAAGTATAGATTGCGTTTTTCTTTTTTTTAAAGCTTGTCAAGAAATAATTGCCAAGACCTTTTAAATTGTGAAACTATTGTGTTTAAGGCTGCAAGAGAGAGGTTAAACTTCCATATAATTTCCAATACCCCAAAACCCTAGCTCAAATTTTAATCTGTCTTGTGCAATGGCGCCCAAAGCCTGAATTTCTAGCTCAGAAACTTCCACTAGGTCCTTTTCTCAAGATGTTATAGATATATTAAAACCCTCCACCAATAAGAAGTTTGAGTTAAAGGATTTTTTTTTTGGGCCCCAGGTTTTAGTAGGGTTAATTGATAAACAATGTGCAATTTGAGATGCTGAGGTGCCATACACATGTTGGCAATGATTTTGTAATTGGTTTGGGAACAAAAATTTGGGTGTTCCTTTGTGTAATCCTTGGAGGTAAGACCTTGGAAAGCTAGTGGTACCAAATGTGTATCTGTATGTTGACTTGTTGAAGGATGTTGCAAAGAGATATGATCCTATGACCAGAATTTTTAGGACATACGATGGTGTGGAAATGGTTAGAATAACCAAGGAGGAGATTGCAAAAGTTTTTGATGTACAAATGGAATAAGGATATGGTTCCTATTGATATTCAAGCCTTCAGAGAAGAATATAGAAATACCAAGGGTTTGTTTAGGACCTCTTTGTTGACTCCTCATATCACCACCACAAGAGTGGGAAAGAATAAAAAGAAGATAATGATTGGAAAGAATGAGCCAGAACCTTTTCTCATAAATTACTTTTGCAACTACTTCAGGTAGACAATTTTTTCCTTGTGTCAGTTTTTGGGAATTAGTATAAAGACTAACTTGTCTCCTAACCTCATGTACATGGTTGTGCATCTCCAACATCCAACTTTCAATGTGGTATATGATTTTGTAACCTATCTAGCCAATAAAATGCATGAGAAATTAGTGGCTCTAAAAGAGGGAAAAACACTGATTGGTTTTAGATGGTATTCTTTATTGATGCACATGTTTCTGTATAAGGGAGAAATAATTTTTGGGAAGAATATGGAATTTAAAAAGAAAGAGGATGATATTGATATGCCTATCCAATACTGGACTAGAATTCTAGATAGGCATGATCATGAATTTGATTTTGTGGTGTTTCATAATGTTTTGGGGTCCAAATTGAGAAGGTCCTTAGTTTATAATCCACCCAGAATTCCAAAGGAAACTCATTATTTCTTAAGGCCAATGGAGAGGAGGCTTGAATTGAATTTGACACATAATTGGTGAGATATCATAGCTTACTACAATACAACCATCTTTAGGGTATATGGCACTAATTTCAACCCGTATGCTTTTCCAAGGGATGTGCCTCTAAGAATTGGATTCTTAGAAATCATGAGACAATTAAGAGGTGCCCAAATGGTACACTTGCCAGTAGAATAGAAGAAGGGATCTTTCTTCCTTGAGTATACAAATTTTGCTGACTTTGTCATGGGAAAAGGAGGATGGAAAAATTTGTGGACATTGATTAAGCCTTATGGGTTGCACACTCTACACCCTAGGAACCATGATCCTGAGGGTTTCATTTCTCAAATGAAGGAAAAGCATAGGACTGGCATTTTTATTCACAACTTATTTTTCCCTGAGGATATCATCAAAAACTTCCATGATGTGTAGGTGCAGGAGGAAAGGAAATAAAAGTATATTTCTTTTACTAAAATGATGAAAACGAAGAAGGAAAAGAACCCTCCATATAATCCCATGCCGAATATCAAAGGTGAGTTGAATAGAGCCACATATGTTGTGGAAAATTTTGATAGCAGGGTGGGAGTTTTGAAATCTAAATAGATGGTGGAAGACAAAGGAAATTCACAGGATATTGAGGAATATCCTGAAATAGGATTAGAGGAAAGGCCTTCTTATCCGCCTCCATTGAAGATTAGAGTATATAAAAGGAAGAAGGAAACTATAACTAAGAAAGAAACTAGGCCCCCTCCTATCGCCTCAAAAATGTCTAGAATAATGTCTCATGAGCAACCAATGCCCTCACCATCAGGGCAATTTCCTGTGGCTGTCATTGATTTGGACTCTCCCCTGAGAGCCCCTTCTCCAAAACAACCACCATCTCCCAAAAGATAGAGGATTGAAAAGGAAAAAGTGGTGGATCATCCTTAATTAGATGATGAAGAGATTGTGGTGAACCCTGATGATATGTAGTAGGGAATGCCATCTTTTCCACAAGGTGTTGCATCAAGTTCTGGAGCAATCATTGTAAGGCTTGGGAAAGATGAAATAAGATGGATAACTAACATTGACGACTTGAGGATAGAGGCCTGCAAAGATTTCATAAGGGATGATTCTTTTGTTACAATAAATGCATTTAGAGATTTTGCATGGAGAGCACAGACTCCATTGTATGCTGAGAAGGTAGCTCAAGAAAGGAGTTTGCATCTAGAGCTCCCAGAAAAGGTTATCCAATCCAATGTCATGCAAGAAATGAGAAAAAAATTCAAGGAGATGGCACCAAAGCAATGAAGGGAATTGGTACAAAAGAGTGGAGTTTTATTTCTCTTGGAATGGGATATTGTTGATGTCATGGTGTTTGATACAATAAGAAGGGCCAATAGGCCACTTCTTGCAACTGAGGAAGAAGCCACACTGACACTCAAGGTCACAACCTTCAATGAGGAATGGGATGCCTTGGCAATTTGGTCGTTGTCTACTAGATCTAAAAAAAAATAGTGGTAGAGATGACTAATTTCAGTGGTCACTTGGTTGTGAGAAGAGTTGTTGATACTCCTGTTGAGAAAATATGTCTCAACTTCCAACTTGAAGCCCTTGTTTTCTTGCCTTGGCGAAAATTTGGTGTTCTCATCCCTTTATTGCCATACTATGCCTAGCTCTGTTATGCCTTGACTGCTTTACCACAACAGTCTATTCATGCCTTTGTGGTACCACGGTGAAGGCCTTGGCGGTTATCTCATTACTGTTGGTAGTCTCTTCCTTGGCTGCGGTGGTCGTAGTTGGCATCTTTTAGCCTATCTTGTTGGTCACCACCTTACCATAGGCAGTTATGCAACTGACCATGATGGTTGCGGCAAGACCACCAGTGGTTTGGCTGATGGTCATTGCTCTATCACGGGGTGGCCTGTCGGCCCCTATGGTAATGCGGTTTGACCACCAATGGTCTCATAGACTACTCACCACCTTACCATAATTAGGCCCTGATCAGGTAGCGGTAGCATGGTGCAGACTTGGAGCGAGCTCGGGTGGTTATACCGCCATAGTGCAAGGTAGGTCAGATTAGGTTGCGGTAGCGTAGGGTATCTCCGGTGAGCTCGATGGAGTTGAACAGTGAGCTCAAATGAGCTCACTGCATTACCGCAGGATGAGCTGGGATGGCCAAACCGCCACACTGCGAACAAGTCAGTTGGACTCAGCGGTAGCATGGGGAAGCTTGGGTGAGCTTGGCAGAGCTCACTGCATTACTACGGATGGGTAGAGTTAGCTTAGTGGTGGAGCGATAGAGTCTTAGAGAGCTCAGATGAGCTCGGGCCTGGTTTTGATAGAGTTGGACTCAGAGTCAAATGCGATCAGCAAATAGTTGGTGGACACGTGGCAAGTTGACAATTTGCTGATTGGGAAAAAGCCAAAATGGTAAAAGTAGTAGTTGTAGGCTGACTTAGGCTGGCGAATAGGACCCAATTTGGGTGGTGGTGTTAATGCCTGGGTGGCTCGATGCAGGGAGATCAACATGGGAAGATCAGTTGTGTGATTGGATGAGAGATTCATGAACCTGATGGTCGACGATTGGTTGATGACATTAAATGCAACATATGACTTAGTAAGTCGAGTACAATATTGCATAGGTTAAGAATTCAAACTGTATGTTAGTAATAACATTGTAACAGTGACATAAGAACTGGAAGAGTTGTTGTGAGCTGATCAGAGAAGAATGAACATTGCATGTAATTGCTTTTATTACTATAATACAATTGTCTTGACTTTGTGTGGAGGGTTTTGTACCTGAAATTTTTTTCCCATGTATATCCTGTGTCAATCTGTGAATACTTAATTTTGTTATCTATTTCACCAGTTGTATTTATCTCAAGTAGTTTTAGAAGCTATTAGAACCTGTTTATGCTTTTCTCCTCTATTGTATTAGTGTTAAGGGAATGCATTCCATACTGTTGGGTCATTAGATCCATCTCATTTTTCTCTTCAAGTGGTATTAGATCCTAGACCATTGTGTTATCCTTAAGAGAAAGCTCAGTTTTTTGTGCTAATACTGTTTTAGTGGGAGTCTTGCATTGTTAAAACTTGTTTTTGTTTGAGATGGCGAGTACATCAGGTAGAGTAGATATTGAAAAGTTTAATGGTTGCAACTTTGAGTTATGGAAACTAAAAAATCGAAGACTTACTGGCGGATAGAGACCTCTAGTTAGTAATGTCTAGAACTAAGCCACAAAGTATGACACAAGAGGCTTGGGATCTTGTTGATAGAAAAGAAATAAGTTTGATAAGACTAAGTCTAGCTGATTTTGTACTTCTGAACGTCCATGAGGAGCAGTCTGTAGCTTCATTGTGGAAGAAGCTTGGTGATATTTATTAAAGAAAGTCTCTGGTAAATAAGTTATTCTTGAGGAAGAAGTTGTACTCGAAAATGGAAGAAGGTCCATCTATTACAGACCATCTGAACTCGTTTAACATGAGTGTTACTCAGCTGGTGTCTATAGGTGTAAAGACTAAGGAGGAGGATCGTTGCATGCTCCTATTATGTTCATTACTTGATAGTTGGGATCATATGGTGATGGCTATTGGAAGCACAACCACTGCATTCAAGATGGATGACATGGTTGCTTCGCTCTTATCTGAAGAAATGTGAAGGAAGTATTTTGAGATGGAAAAAGAGACACTTGTTGTTTGAGGTAGACCAAAGGAGAAAGGCAAGAAGAAAGACAAGAAGTCAAAATCCAAATCTGCAGGGAGATCAAAGTCTCCTGCTAAAAATTTCAAGGTGAGATGTTGGAACTATGGGCAACTTGGTCATATCCGGGAGGACTGCAAGGAGAAGAAGAAGAATAATTTTGAGAATGAATCTTCTCAAAGTCATGTAGATGCCTTCATTGTATCAGTCTTAACAACTCAAGCATCAGATGATGTCTGGCTGGTTGACTCAGGTGCGTCCTTTCAGATGACGCCCAATAGAGAATGGTTCTCTAAATACGAGAAGTATGATGGTGGAAAGGTGTACTTGGAAAGTGATTCAATATTGGAGATAGTTGGTAGAGGAAGAGTCAAAATTTAGTTTCCTGACGGGAGAGTCAAGGGTATTGGTGGCGTACTTCACATACCAGGTCTGGCTCGAAATCTTCTTTATGTCAATAAGTTAAAATATGTTGGTGTAGAAGTTTCTTTCTCAAGTAAGGGATGTAAAATGGCTAGAGGTTCAATCGTGTTGGCTAAGGGTGTTTGTACTGACACTCTATACAAGCTGTATGCACATCCTGTTCAATGTAACGGTGCCTCTGTAAAATCAAGCAATGTTGCTCCTATAGAGAAAGATGAAGACACTTCTCTATCTGAAAATGCTTTGGAGGTAAAACTCCCAGTTGAGAAGACTATGCTATGACATCATAGACTTGGTCACATAGGTGAGAAGGGTTTAAAAACCTTGAAGAATAAAAATCTTGTAAAAGGGCTTGATGATTGTAACCTTGAGTTTGATTTTTGCTAGCATTGTATCTATGGAAAACAACACCGTGTTTAATTTTATTCTAGTCCTCATAAATCATTTGGTATACTGGATTATGTTCATTCAAATGTGTTTGGTCCAGTTCATGTTCCTTCTTTGTTGAAGTCTAGATATTATGTTTCTTTTTTGATGACTGTTCGAGAAGGGCATTTGTATACTTTCTTAAAAGTAAATCAGAAGTGTTCAGTCGGTTTAAAGAATTTAAATCTTTGGTAGAGAATCAAACTAGAAGGAAAATTAAATGTTTGAGGATAGACAATGGTGGTGAATTTTTTTCTATAGATTTTGAAAGGTATTGCACTGATCATGGAATTAAAAGGCATAATACAACACCTTACACTCCACACCATAATGGAGTTGCTGAAAGGTTGAACAGGACGTTGATGGAAAAGAAAAGGAGTATGCTGAGCAGTGCTGGTCTGGAGCAGAAGTTCTAGGCTGAGGTTATGGCTACAACATGTTATCTAGTAAATTGATCCCCTTGTTGTTCTCTTGTTGATAAGATGCCTTTGGAAGCATGGTCTAGTAAGAAGCCCTTTCTAAGGCATGTTCGTGTGTTTGGCTGTGAGGCATATGTTTATGTGCCAAATTAAAAGAGATCTAAATTAGATAACAAGGCTATCAAATGTATTCTCATCAGCTATGGAGTTGGTGTGAAAGGATACAAGCTTTGGAACACTATTACTAAGAAGGTTTTGTATAGCAGAAGTGTGATATTTTATGAGCTAAAACCTTCACTAAGTGATCAACAGCTTGAGACAGATCAGAGTGACAAGAAGAAGGATGCATTTGAGATTCCCCAAACTCTAGAAAGGGAAGAGTTGCATGGTGTACATGAGGCTGAGGAGAGCTCGAGCAGCTCTGGAAGTTTTGATGATCAAGAACCACAACCTCAGCTTGTAAGAAGGTCTACATTCGAAAAAATGCAACCTAAAAGGTATGGTTTCTCTATGTTAAATTTGAATTGTGCCTATACCTTAATTACTAGCACTGATGAGCCTAGGACTGTAAAAGAAGCAATCAGCATGACTGATTCAAATTCTTGGCTGGAAGCCATGAATGAAGAGATGGATTAATTGAAAAAGAGTGAAACCTAGGATTTGGTACCACTGCCTAAAGGGCGAAAGCCTGTTGGTTGTAAGTGGATATTCAAAAAGAAGATAGGCCTAGATGGTAGTGTTGAGAAGTATAAGGCATGACTGGTTGCAAAGGGATTTTCCCAAATTGAGGGAATTGATTATGGAGATTTTTTTTCCCCTGTAGCAAAGCTGACATCTATCATATTTTTTTTGTCATTGGTAGTTGTGTATGATTTTGAAATTGAACAGATGGATGTGAAGACAATGTTTCTCCGTGGTGAGCTGGAAGAAGAAATCCATATGTCCTAGCCTGAGCATTTCATTGTGAAAGGTAAACAAAATCTGGTTTCTAAGTTAAATAAATCTCTATATGGTTTGAAGCAGTGTCTTAGAATGTGGTACCAAAAATTTGACACATTTGTGTTGTCTATGGGATTTGTAAGATCAAAATCTTATCATTGTGTTTATCATAAGTTTGAAAATGATCATGTGCTTATTATTACACTGTACGTGGATGATATGTTATTCATAGGAAATAGCAAGACTATGATTTTTGATCTTAAATCTCAGTTGTCCACAAAGTTCAAAATGAAAGATTTTGGTGTAGCAAGGTACATTCTTGGAATGGAGATAACCAAGGACAGAACTAGCAGAAAGCTTTGGGTGAGTTAGAGTAAGTATGTGAAACTAGTTTTGGAGAGGTTTAGCATGGATGGTTGTGAGTAGCTAGTTGTTCCAGTTATGTAGGGAATGAAGCTATCTATTGAAGACTGTCCAAATTCTGCTACTGAGATGGAGGACATGACCAGTGTGCCCTATGCAAGTGTTGTTGGCAGTTTGATGTATGCTATGGTCTGTACAAGACCAGACATTTCCCAAGTAGTGGGAGTTCTAAGCCATTTTATGGCAAATCCAAGTAGATCACATTGGGATGTTGTAAAGAGAGTGTTAAGGTATTTGAAGGGGACTTCAAATTATTCTTTGTGTTACCATGGCAGTTTGGTTGGATCACAAAGAACACTCAGAATTCAAGGATATGTTGATTCTAATTGGGTAGGGGACATTGATAGTAGGCGATCCACCAGTGGATATACGTTCATGCTTAATGGTGGAGCAATTAGTTGGATGAGCAAGTGACAGGCTGTAGTTGCTTTATCCACGATAGAGGCAGAGTACATAGTTGCAACTCATGCCTACAAGGAAGCAGTTTGGCTGAGGCATTTGTGTTTAGACATTGATTTTAATGCGGGGCAGATCACTATTTTTTGTGATAGTCAGAGTGCCATTTTTTTACCGAAGAACCTGACTTTCCATGCCAGGACAAAGCACATTGATGTACAGTTTCACTTCATGAGGGACATGGTGGAAGATGGAAAGGTTTGTCTGAAAAAGATCGATACCTTAAGGAATGTTGCAGATGGTTTGACAAAGCCGGTGAGCACAGACAAGTTCAGGTGGTGTGCAAAATTGATGGACCTTGGGCCCTATGATAGATAGTAATTTTTTTGAAGCCACGGGGGAGCTAGAAGTGTTTTCCAAGTGGGAGCTTGTTGAGAAAATTTATCTCAACTTCTAGGTTGAAGCCCCTGTTTTCTTGCCTTGGAAAAAATTTGGTGTTCTCAGCCCTTTACCACCATACTGCGCCTAGCTCTGTTATTCCCTAACCGCTTTACCACATTAGTTTGTTCATGCCTTGGCGATTATCTCGTTACCACTCACAGTCTCTTCCTTGGTCGCAGTTGCCATGGTTGGCATCTTTTGGCTTGTCTTGTTGGTCACTGCCTTACTGTAGGCAGTTATACAACTGACCGCAATGGATGCCGAAAGACTGCCAACGGTCTGGTTAACAGTCACCACTCTACCATGGGGTGGCCTTTCGACCCCCACGGTAGTGTGGTTTAACCATCAATGGTCTCATAGACTGGTCACTGCCTTACCGCGGTTAGGCCTTGACTCGGTAGTGGTAGCACAGTGTAGACTTGGAGCACACTCAAGTGGTTATACCACCATATCATGAGGCAAGTCAGACTGGGCTGTAGTAGCGTGGTGTATCTTTGGTGAGTTTGATGGAGTCAAAGGGTGAGCTCGGATGAGCTCATCGCATTACCGCAGGATGAGCTCGGATGGCCAAACCGCTACAAAATGAATGGGTCGGTTGGACTCGACGGTAGCATGAGGAAGCTTGGGTGAGCTCAATAGAGCTCACCACATTACCGCGGATGGGTAGAGTCAACTCGGTGGTGGATTGGTAGAGTCTTAGAGAGCTCAGATGAGCTCGAACCTAGTTTTGACTGATTTGGACTCGGAGTCAAATGTGATCAATGAATAGTTGGTGGATGCATGGCAGGTTGAAAGTTTGTTAATTGGGAAAAAGCCAAAACAATAAAAGCAGTAATTGTAGGCTGACTTAGGCTGGCGAACAGGACCCGATTTGGGTGGTGGCATTAATTCCTGGGTGGCTCGATGTAGGGTGATCAACATGGGAAGATTGGTTGCATGATTGGATGAGAGATTCATGAACCTGATGGTCAACAATTGGTTGATGACATTGAATGCAAAATATGACTTAGTAAGTCGAGTACAGTATTGCTTAGGTCAATAATTCCAACTGTATGTTAGTAATAACATTGTAATAGTGAGATAAGAACTAGAAGAATTGTTGTGAGCTGATCAGAGAAGACTGAACATTGTATGTAATTGCTTTTATTACTATAATACAATTGTCTTGACTTTGTGTGGTGGGTTTTTTACCTAAAAAGGTTTCCCCACGTATATCCTATGTCAATCTATGAATGCTTAATTTTGTTATCCATTTCACAGGTTGTATTCATCTCAAGTAGTTTTAGAAGCTATTAGAACCTATTTATGCTTTTCTCCTCTATTGTATTAGTGTTAAGGGAATGTATTCCACACTGTTGGGTCATAAGATTTATCTCATTTTTCCCTTCAACTCTAGCATTGGGGGCAGCAGATATGGTAGTGAATGTTGCCAAGTTCATAGGGCAACTGTTGAGGATTTGAACAAGGACAAAGATACTCTAAGGGGCCAATATAATGATCATATTAATGATTATAATAAGAGTCAACAAAGGGTTGTAGAGTTAGAAACTAAGCTAGCATTACAAAAGTAAAAAATGGAGACATGGAAATCTTAAGGATAGGCTAGCTCAAGCCATAAGGTTTCTACCCCACCAAGGGAGCAACCTCAACCTCCCTCACAAGGAAAATCCTTAGCAATCATTCCATATAAATGGATAGAAGCCCATTGCAATTGACAAGGCAAGTACTTTGGGAGGAGGGCTTTCAAGGGAGAAACTAATCCACAAGGTTGAGGAGTACAAGGAATTTCTATAACAGGGCCAGGAATCTATGTTAATGAGAAATTCAGTAATTGTAGATGTTGTATTGAGACACTTGAATAGAAAGGTTTAGGGAAAATTGAATAGTGTCCATGCAAACTATGCTTTGATGTTGCAAGCAATTAGGTTGTTCCCAAGAGATAAAGAATTGGCCACCCCATTGTTGGATAAGTGGAGTCCCAGAGTTGAGCAATTGAAGTTCATGGTGGTAGGAGCAAAGCACCAGAGGGATAAGTATCCTAGGATTATGCCAACTTATCAATTTGTTAATGAGATCGTGGAGCAAAAGTTCCAAGGATATGTGGCTCCTATTGAAATGAAGATGAAAGAATTAAATGCCAAGTATGATGAAGCAAACTTAATACCATTACTAGATATCTAACATAAGTATGATGAGGTGAAGCCTTTGCAGGCTTGGAAGGACCAAATGAATGACATCATGTGAACCCAGACAAATGAAATATGCAAGAATGTCGATATTGGTGTGTTAAATGATACACTTGAGAAACTATCCTTTGTTATTAGTTACTTAGAAGATTTTGATAAGGATTCTACTTCAATGATGGTAAAGTATGCACCATATAGAGAAAAGATAGAGGAGGTTATCGCTTTCAAGTGGCCATCTAAAGCTGAATTTGAATTGTGGAAAAGTGTCTTCACTAAATAATTTGGGATATGAGCACCAGGGTGGAGAGTGTGACTTGGTCAAGTATAGTACAGGTCTGGTCTTAGAAGTTACAATTGAATACAAACATACTTCTCCCAGCTCAAAGTGTAGGTTGCTAACATGGATCATTGTTGAGGTGGATAGAGTGTTGCAATGGTTAAATATATTTTTCCTTTTAACGAGTTTCCTTTTGGAAGGTGGGTTTCTCTTCTACAAGCATGTTTGTGTTGAATACGACAATCTTTTGAGTCTATTTTCTCTCGAATTGTGATACCTGTTATGAATTATTAATCAAATATTAAGTCAAAGACTGGTTTCATTGATTTTCATTGTTCTTTACTGTGAATTATACTATAATTGTGGCTTTGGTCCAAAGGATCAGTTAAGTTCTTTAGTTATTGTGTAAGTTCATGTAGGTTAAAAGTTCATCACCTTATAGTTCATATTTTAATTGTGTTAAAAGTAAAACTTGAACATGTACTTAGTGATTCATCACTCAAATCAATGCTTAATAACATTTTAACAATAGTATTAGTAGCATATACAACAATGAACATCAACAATCGTTTAATCATTAATATGTATCTCGTATTTGAAACCACAAACTTTTTCTTCAAATGATAAAATAAATAATACAGATAATTGAACATCATCATATTACTGAAGTCTGAATTTGAGCCATTTTATTGATTTTTACATGGAGTACATATAGGCACTGGAAATGAAAAATATTTCCAATAACCAAAGATAAGTCTACAGAGAGCTGAGTTGGAACTTGGAAACTCATATTATCAAAGATTCAAAATTAAAAATCAAGTCACTGTATCACCTTTTCTAGCAACTTCCACTCTTCAGGTGGTGGAATTTCCATTTGTTCTAACTGATGTTGTTTGAATTGAAGTTTGGTTAACATTTCATGATTGTAATTGGAAGTGGAACTTGTTTTGAATTCTTTGGTCAATTTTACATTCAAGGCTATCAATGTTCTAATGGAATCCAAATAGTTCACCACATCTAATTCTGGGTTCTAAGGAAACTAGTCCAAATCAATCTTCCTTGCACCCTCCATCTTCTTTGTGAAATCATCCTTTCTAATGGATCAGTCATTTATGTCAAAAGCCTCTAGAAAAAGAAGCCTTCTGAAGTTCCTTACCTTTTCATCCACCAACTTCATCTTTTCTGCAACCAAATACAAATATTCATTTGTTCCATGCATTCTTGAGCACTTTTCAATGATAGATGACAACTTCATTGAGGTATCAATCTGATTAGTAATCCCTTTTGATTTCAAATCATTTTCACTGGCTTTGTAGACTATTTGCAGAACTTGATTTGTAGATTTCTCTAATTCCAACACATTTTTGTTATCCACTAAATATTTTTTGAGCTTCTTATAATGTTGTCTAATAGCATCAATCCATTGAAACATGTCACAAAAATGATCAAACCTTTGCATTATTTCATCCGAGATATTTTTTTTCATATGCCTCATTGTATCTCTACAAAATGCAGATAACTTACTTTGACAAGAGTTAATTTCTTTTTTTGCTTCCGTCAACTTTGTCTCCAATCTTTCAATTGTTTTTCTTTGTTTCTCCAATTTTTCTTCCCACTATGCATTTCCATTCGCAATGCTTAGTCTTAATTTTTCTGAAGTGGATTTTTCCTCATCATATTTCTTGTTTCTCTCATCTAGCCTTCACTTCAAGTCATTCACTTCTCTCTCATTTTGTTTATGCTCTTTGCTTGTTGATGTAGAGGCATATTTTTTTATTCTTTTTTCTAATTCATTTCTCTTGTTATCTGTTGCTTTCTCATTTGCTAGGTCTTCCTAAAACTTTTATATTTGTGTCTGCAACCTTTTCTTCTCTCTATATTTCTTTAGAAATGATATGTACACCAATTCATTGTTCTTCTCTGATACATTAATTTTGTCAGTATTTTTTAGGCCAAAAAAATCTAATTGAAAATTGGTCACCTAGTATTTAGATCGATCCATCTGATTTGTTGGTTTATTTTGAATTGTGGGAACAACAATTATGTACTCTTTCCTTATTTGTGTCAAATTTGGGTAATACCATGGTTTTTGTAGGCTCTGAAGTTACAATAGAGACACTCTCCATCAGTTGCTTCTTTTCTTTTTTATACAAGTCTGATTTATTTTTAAACTCTTCAATGATATCATAACCTTGGGACGCAGAAATAATGGAATTATTGAATGGAAAAGGAATAGGAGTACTCACAGTTAATAATGATGTCACATCCACACTAGCTGGTAGTGGGGGAGTGCCTAGAAATAACTCCTTTGTGGTGGATCCACTAATAGTGTGACTTGGACCTATCAAAATCCTTTTCCTTTGTTGTTTTCCTTGATCACTTGGTGTTTATATGGTATCTTTTATTGTTTTCCTCTTGTGTGTAATTTATTGTTGTAGCACATGTTGACCACTACTAGTACTAATACCCATACCTTTGCTACCAATGGTAGTGCCACTTGCACTAAGCTCTCCACCATGGGCATGTCCTAGTTGTGATTGTATCTGGCCATGAGGATGAGGATTATAAGTTGTAACAAATTGACTTGTATGCCCTTGGTCTACTTTTTCACCTCCAAGCCCAAGGCCAGATTTATCAACTAGTTTTATATGCTCAACATATGCTACTATCCAAGGGCCTTGTCTTTGGGACCTCAAAGGACCACCTGTATAACCCATTTTTTCAACTATGGCTACTCCTGAAGTATATGCTTCTTCTACGACCTCACTTAAATAAGGTTTGTAATTGACATGGCTTTGTTCTTCTTCTTTCCTATCATCAAAATGCTTTATATTCCACAATTTTTTAAACTCTTTATCTTCTTCATTTTCTTCATACTCTACAAGAGCTCTTAGATCACCTAGCTCCTTCCTCATAGACCAAAAGGTAGTAATTTTTGACCATGACCAATTTTTATCTATAACTTCCTTCTCTAGAGAACCTAGAATTTTTACTCTACTAGATGGTTTATCACTTTTTTCATAAAAAAATGTTGTATGTCCTGATTGTCTTTTGGTGCAATGCCATAATTTTTGTTGATAATTATTCAAAAGAAATACCATTCCCAGCAGCACTTTTCTCCATTGCTATTTTGACCTCATCCCAAGAATCCTTGTTTCTTAGGTTTTAAAGCAAGGGTTACTTTCATGTTGAATTCTACTTGCAGCATTCCTATTGGAAACAATAATTGATTTCATGATGTCACATGGATCATACTGCCAGTAACAAATAGCATCAAAATAAAAAAAAAAAAAAAAATTATGTGCCACATTAAATGCTTTTCTTTGAATGTGAACCCTCCACATGAAAAAGGTAAAGAAGGAAATAATTTCTTCTTTTGTTGACTGAAAAAGTGTAGTTCATCAGTACTTTGCACCTGCCTTACATATTCCAATGCAAAAACCCTTTCTGTCACATGTATTGGAAGTTTGTATGGATGTTCTTCTAATCCATAAAATCTTAGCACATTATATTCTTCCGTTAAGTAGCAATCAGCCAATTGTATTTATTATCCTAGTTGAATGCAATTTCTACATGGCATAGGCAATCTAGGCATTGGAGTATTTGTAATTTCTTGATGCAATAAAGCCAAAAAGTAGTCTACAAAATGACTATAGTTCCTTCGAGAATCATGCATCCTTATCTCAGTACTCCATTCATATACTGGAGCTATTTTCTTTTCCTCAGCATTACTATAGGGCTAAATGTGAAGCTTGTTGGTTTGAAACATTCCTCTAAATTTGAATAGAAAAAGATAGCACAAGTAGGTTGTGAACCTAAATTTCCTGGTGGAACATGCTTTAATCATTAAAAATTGTTTATGCATGGATTCTGCAATGTGCTAAATAAAATTATATTTGACATGTTGAACACCATAATGGATATTAAATACCATTTCAAGGAGGCTTGCACCCACTTCCAAATTGCTACTCAGACTGAGGAAAAATGCTAGCATGGAAATAGTATCCTGAACCCATGGTTTAAAAATATCCAAATCACAAGGAGGCTTATGATCGCCTTTCAATTTTTTTCTATCCTGAACTATTTTATTTAAGAAATAATTTTTCACCCTTTCTTCCACTACTTCATAATCACTAGCAAGCTTTTCTAGGTCAATGTGGATGTCTCCAAATTCTTCGTTTGTAAACCCCAACACTTTTCCAAGTTCTTCTGCATTAATGGATAACATTACTTCTTTGCTATCTTTATTAACAATTTCTCTTTTGTTATCATCATAATTTTGGGCATAGACCATGATAAATTTTGGGCAAGGGAAAACCTCATGTAACATCATGTGCCCTAATCCAGTTACCCACGATGCACTAATACTATTATTTATTATGTTTTCTTTGTAGCCTTATTCTGAGATGAAAATCTAAGTTTTGAGGTACGCCTACCATACATTTCAGGATCATAAATATCATGGTACCCATAAGTGAAACCTGGGGTTTTAAGCAATTCTATATAATGTATTTTTTTTATCAGACCTTGCTCTTGTGGTACTGGTGGTAGAAATTATTATACAATGTGAAGTTGTGAAATTTCAATTCCCTTATACCTATTAGTCCTGGGCATGTGCAGGATCATCATGGAAAAAACAGGCCCTTAAGTGGCAATAGAATTCAGAAAAATCAGAGTTAGGCAAATTGACGTAAAAAATTGAATAAATTAACTATATTATTTCAAAAATATGTAAGAATAGAATCTATTTCAAATTGAATGTAGTTTCTAAACTACTAGGTTTATTTTTATTTTTTTAAAAATTATTTGGTGAAAATTTGAAATTTTAATGCAGTAGTACTTAAATTTCAGGGAAAAAATAAGAAGTAGGTGTCTGTCTGACCACCCTAACCACAATAACATGACAATAATTTTTTATAATATTTTAAATATAAGTATAAGACTCATGTCCCGATGTGATGCATTTTTTTTATAATTTTTTTGCAAGTAAATAATTAATTATAATTATTTTATTACAACTTTTAAAAAATATAAAAACTCGTACATTTGACCACCTTAACTTGGTCAAAACTTCATGAAATTCAATTCTTTTTTTTAAATCCTATAGTATGTGAAGCATAGATTGTGACACATGTTTCAGATTCAAAATATTTGATACCCTTTGAAAGCTATAGATGTTTTTCAATCAGCCTATCAATCAAGACTTTGGTCGTAATTCAAATAAAAAATGAACAATAATTATTTATTAAATTCAAAGTAAAGCATAATTTATATTGGTGGAAAGCTAAGAATTTCCTTTAAAAACCCTTTTCGTTTCATCAAATTTGGGGGAAAAAAGAGTCATCAGCCACATGGGCCATCATATCACTTACATATTGCCACTTTTTGGACCATCATGATCCTGCACATACCCTCCTTAATTTTTCTTAATTCTTAAGTCTCTAAACCCAAACTTCAAAGTTTGAAATAATAAGATTTTAAGAAATATCAAATGATGAAATGTAGTCGCAGGAATTCTTTCACTTACCCAAATTCTGATTCCCGACTCTTGAAAAGATTAATGCTGACAGTCGTGGAAACTAGAATGGCTTTGCTGGAAGTGGAACTATGGAATCCAAAACAGGGTGGTGCAATGCAATGAGTAATCTGAAGAGTGAAGACTGAAATCTCCCTATGTGCTGACCCTCTCACTTAAAAAAATATCACTTGAAACTTAGCAGTACAAAGTGCTTTAAATGTTTTTTTTCTCAAAAATTCAAAATTGGAACATTAAAGTGAATGAAACGTCTTATGTCTACAAGTTTCAAATTATTAACTATTGATCTTTCTAAATCTAACAAAACTTATACGGTGATTTTGGAGGTTTAAGTTCACAAGCCTATTACTCTTTGCATTTCATTACGGAATGCAACTACAGCCATACATCAAATGTTCATCCAACGGTTGAAACTGGAGTAATTTATGATATTAACTTAAAAAAATAAACATGACACATGTGTTTTAAAGTTTTTTTAAAATTTTGTGTGCTAGGATTGCCATCAAGGCCAAGGGGCCGGTAACTTAACATTGCAAAGGCCTTAAAAAAAATTACTTGACAGTTAGCAGTACAAAGTGCTTTAAATTCTTTTTTTTCTTGAAAATTTGAAATTGGAACATTAAAGTGAATGAAACGTCTTAGGTCTACAAGTTGCATAATGCATATTCTTAACTGTTCATCTTTCTAAATCTAACATTTATAGGGTGATTCTAGAGGTTTAACTTCACAAGCCTATCGCTCTGTGCATTTCATTTTTGAATGCAACTACAACCATACATCAAATGTTCATCGAACGGTTGAAACTTGAGTAATTTATGATATTAACTTAAAACAATAAACATGACACACGTTTTAAAGTTGTTTTAAACTTTTGTGCACTAGGATTGACATCAAGGCCAAGGGGTTGGTAACTTAACATTGCGAAGGACTTAAAAAAATGAATAATGATATCGGGAACCAAGGGAGAAGGTCAATGAAAAATTAAAAATCAATAACAATACCTTTTAGTGTTTATAATGTTTTTTATCAATTTGATGGAAAATTAGAAATCAATAACAAATATATTAATAGACACTGAAGTTCTGAACTGATAAAATAACTCTTTACTATAAGTGTAAATGAATTATGAAGAATAACACAACACAACTATTTATTTTATTGCAACTGACTTACAATGTCACATTATTACATTTCTTTTTAAAGACAAGCAGTTGTAGAGCATGCAAGCTCCTGTTTTGTATAAATAACATATGTCAATGTGTCACTTTACATAGACACAATTTAATAATTTATTCCAGGTTGTTGCTCATTACAATGGAATACAAATTGATTCCAATTTCCAAGCTTCTGCTACTAACAACTTACTACAAATGTAACTCTAAAAATAAATGCATGATTCCAAGCTTCTATTGGTGAAAACGTAATACAAATGTGGCTCTAAAAATAAATGCATGATTCCAAGTTTTTGTTGGTGGATTTACCAACCATGCTGGAGGAAAGGCGGTTCAAATCATTCTGGGGAAATGAGAGCCGTGAAGATACAAAATGTAATTATCCCCTTTGAGAACTAGAGTCATGCAAAAGATGTAATGCAAATGTGTCTCTAAAAAAAATGCATGGGGCTTTCCAGGCAAACCATATTGGAGAATAGGGAGTTGTGAAGATACAAGAGGAGTAGGAAATCTGCTTCCATTCACTGGTATAACACTTATCTCCATCAGAGCTCCTCATCCTAGTTCAAAACCTGTCTGAGAAGTCAGGTTAACCAGATAAACTTCTTTCTAGTTCCACCCATTTTGAACTTGAAAGAAATTGGTCTTTTACTAATTACTCTGTAACTACATAACTGTAGGTAGGAAATTTAAAGTATCCCCAATAATACCACATCATCTTCTTCATGGATCCTTATTAACCCTAGAAAATGAAAACCCTTATGGGTAAGTGCACCAATCTGTGACACAATTTTTGATGCTAAGTTGCAAAAAAACCCGTAAAAGGCCATTATTGCACTCACCAAATTTGGAGAGCACCAAATTGCTTGAATTTTGAAATGAGTGAACAACTGTGAGTTCTCTTTCTTTTTGCAATGAATTTTGGAATGCATTTTTCTAAACTCTTTTATTTTCGCTTTCTCTTCCAACGAAACTATATACATTAAATAAATATTTAAGTATAAGTTTACATTTACATATGGACATTTACTTTGTTATAATTTAAGTTATATTAATATATATAAGCAGGATGTTTGAGAGTGGTTTCAGATCTCTAGGAATTATAATGCAAATTCTAGTTTTTGGAAGATCTTAAAAATTTCAGACTTAGTCAAATTTCAGTAATCAATAATTCAAATTTCAATAATTAGGAGGTCAAATTTTAGTAGTCAACAAGTTGTATCAACTTTCTGTCTCCTCTCTACTCTCTATCTCTCCACTCCCTCCCTCTCTCTCCCTTTCTCTCTCTCTCTCTCTCCCCTCTCTCTCTCACCCCTCTATCTCCTCCCTACATCTGCCTCCCCCTCCCCTCTCTACTCTCTATCTCTTCTCTCTCTACATCTCCTTCCCTCTCTACTTATCTTTATCTCTCCTCTCTCTCTCTCTTTACCTACCTCTCCCTCCATCACTTTGTATCTCACTTATGTCTCCCTCCCTACCTCATTCCCTCTCTACTCTCTATCTCTCCTCTCCCTCCCTCTACCTACATCTCTCTCTCACTCTTTATCCCTCTCTTCCCCCACTTTCTCTCTAAATCTCTCCTCTCTATCTCATAATTCTCTCTCCCTCCCTCTCACTCTCCCATATCTATCTCACCACTCTCTCTATCTCTCTCTCTCACACAAAAACCTCTATCTCCCTCCCTCCATCCTTCCCTCTCTACTTCTCTCTATCTCTCCTCTCCCTCCCTCTCTCGACCTCACCCTCCCTCCACTTCTTTTTGTCTCTCCTCCCAATCTCTCTCACTATTGTCCCTCCCTCCCTCCCCCTCTTTCTCTCTCAATTGATCTTTTTCTCTATCTCACCATTCTCTCTCTCTCACTCACACACACACCTCTATCTCCCTACCTCTCCCTCCCCTCTGTACTCTTTATCTCTCCTCTCACTTTCCCTCTCTATACATACCTCTCCCTCCATCACTCTCTCTCTCCATCCCTCTCTATCTCACTTATGCCTCCTTCCCTACCTCTTTCCCTCTCTACTCTCTATCTCTCCTCTCCCTTCCTCTACCTACCTCTCTCTTTGTCTCTCTATATCACCATTATCTCTATCTCTACCTATCACCCCCTCCTCTCTAAATAACCATTCCCTCTCTCCTAGTTTCCCTCCTTCCCTCTCACTCCCTCCTCTCTAAATAACCATTCTCTCTATCCCACTTTCCCTCATTCCCTCTCTATGTCTCACTTATCCCTTTCTACCTCTCCCTCCCTCCAACCTCCCTCTCTCTCTTTATCTCTATTTCTCATTCTCTTTCTACCTCTCTACTCTCTATCTCACCACTCTCTCCATCTCACTCTCCCTCCTTCCCTCTCTTCCTCCTATCCATCCCTCTCTACCTACCTCTCCCTCCACTACCTACCACTCTCTCCCTCACCCATATTTCTCTCTTACTCTCTCCTTCCCTCTCTACTCTATATCTCTCCCCCTTCCCTTTCTAATCTATTTCTCTCTCTCCCCCTTCTTATGTCCCCTCATTTTCTCTCCTCTCACTCTCTCTCCCTCTCACACACACTTGCCTCTATCTCCTGCTTTCCTCTCCCACCATCCCTCCACTATCCACTTCTCTCTATCTATCATCTCTCTCTACATCTTCTTCCATCTATATTTATCTTTATCTCCCCTCTCCCTCTCTTTACCCACTTCTCCCTCCATCACTCTATATCTCAACCGTGTCTCCTCTCTCTCTCTCTCTCTCTCACACACACACACACACACCTCTATCTCAACCCTACTCATTCCTACCCTCTCTAATTCTCTCTATCTCTCCTCTCTCTACATTTCCTACCCTCTCTACCTATATTTATCTCCCCTATCCCTTTTTTTACCTACCTCTCCCTTCATCACTCTGTATCTCACCTAAGTTCCCCTACCTACCTAGGGTTGAGGTATTAAGGGTCAAGGGTTGTGAATTGAGGGTTGAGGGTTTAATTTATAGGGTTGAGGGTAGAGTGTAGAGGGTTTAAGGGTTAAGGGTTGAGGTTTGAGGGTTGAGGGTTGAGGGTTGAGGGTAGAGGGTAGAGGGTAGATGGTAGAGGGTAGAGGATAGAAGGCAGAGGGTTTAAGG
The DNA here is from genome assembly GCA_007115665.2 of Sequoiadendron giganteum. Taxonomy (NCBI): domain Eukaryota; kingdom Viridiplantae; phylum Streptophyta; class Pinopsida; order Cupressales; family Cupressaceae; genus Sequoiadendron; species Sequoiadendron giganteum. The sequence continues at coordinate 941,403,758 of CM021100.1, read as the reverse complement.
GTTGAGGGATTAAGGGTTGAGGGTTGAGGGATTAGGGTATAGAGTTTACTTGGGTTTAAGGGTTTAAGGGTTGAGGGTATAGTGTTGAGGGATTAGGGTAGAGAGGGAGGGAGAGATGGAGGGAGAAGTGAGATAGAGAGATGCAAAGAAGAGGAGAGAGGGATATAGATATATGAGGGTTGAGAATTGAGGGTATAGGATTGATGGTTTAGGGTATTGGGTTGAGGGTAGAGGGTAGAGGGTAGAGGGTAGATGGTAGAGGGTAGAGGGTAGTGGGTAGAGGGTTGAGGGTAGAGGGTAGAGGGTAGAGGGTTGAGGGTTGAGGGTAGAGGGTAGAAGGTTTAAGGGTTTAGGGTTGAGGGTATAGGTTTAAGGATATATGGTTGAATGATTAGCGTTGAGGGTCTAATTTATAAGGTAGATGGTATAAGGGTTCAGGGTTTAGGGTTTAAGGGTTGAGGATTAAGGGATTAAGGGTTGAGGGTTGAGAATTGAGGGTTAAGGGTTTAATGGTTTAGGGTTTAAGGGTTGAGGGTTGAGGGTATAAGGTTGATGGATTAGGGTTCAAGGTCCAACATATAGGGTACAAGGTATAGGGGTTGAGGTTTTAGGGTTAAGGGTTTAGGATTGAAGGTAGAGGGTTGAGGGATGAGGGTTTAAGGGTTAAGGTTTGAGGGATTAGGGTAGAGAGTTTAATTTGGTTAAAGGGTTCAAGGGTTGAGGGATTAGGGTTGAGGGTATTGGGTTGAGGGTAGAGGGTAGAGGCTTTAGAGGTTTAGGATTTAAGGGTTGAGGGTTGAGGGTTTAGGGTATAGGGTTGAGTGTTCAAGGTTTTAAGGGTTGAGGGTATAGGGTTGAGGGATTAGGGAAGAGAAGGTTGGATGGAGGGAGGGAGAGATGGAGGGAGAGTCTTGAGAGAGAGAGGGGTGAAGTAGGAGAGAGATAGAGGTTAGACGGTTAAAGGTAGAGCGTAGAGGGTAGAGGGTTTAAGGGTTAATGGTTTAGGGTTTAGGGTTTAGGGTTAAGGGGAGAGGGGAGAGAGATAGAGGGATTGCGTGAGTGAGTGAGATAGAGAGAGGCCTAAGAGAGGGAGAGGGGGTAGGAGGGAGAGTCTTGAGAGAGAGAGAGGGAGGGAGTGGGAGAGAGATAGAGGGTAGAGGGTTAAGGGTTGAGGGTAGAGGGTTGAAGGGTTAAGGGTAGAGGGATAAGGGTAGAGGGGAGAGACATAGAAGGATTGAGTGAGTGAGAGAGACTTGAGAGAGGGAGAGGGGGTAGGAGGGAGAGAATTGAGAGAGAGAGAGAGAGAGGGAGAAGGATTGGGAGAGAGATAGAGGGTAGAGGGTAGAGGGTATTAAGTGTTTAGGGTTTAGAGTTAAGGGTAGAGAGAGAGAGAGAGAAGTAGAGAGGGAAATAATGTAGAGATATTGAGAGAGAGGAGGCAAGGAGGGAGAGAGAAATAGGTATAGAGGGACAAATAGGTAGAGAGAAGTAGATATCAAAGCATAGATAGTGGGAGAGGTAGGGATGGAGAGAGAGGTGAGAAAAAAACAAAGAGAGGTCTAGGTAGATAGAGGTGGGAGGAGATAAAGAGAAGTAGAGGGTAGAGTGTTTAAGGGTTTAAGGGTTGATGGTTTAGGGTTTAGAGTTAAGGGTAAAGGAGAGAGAGATATACAGCGTGAGTGAGTGAGTGAGAGACCTAAGAGAATAAGAGGGGGTAGGAGGGAGAGAATTAAGAGAGAGATAGGGAGGGAGGGA